>MU184152.1:29514-54661 GCA_016904865.1 Pissodes strobi | reverse complement strand
TTCATAATATACGCAACATAAATGTTTAAATGTGTATATTCTCATCTCATATGTATTATGTCCATATTTGCATATAATTTAAGTTTTCTTCTTACTTTTCAATCTCTGTATTCAGTTTCATTCATATTGTTTTAAATATTTTTATGTATCTTGTATGTATACGATTTAGTAAAACTGTTTACATAAATACTTTTCTAAAAATGTAGTAAACACACCTCGTCTCAATAACTCGAAGTTTCGATAAGTCGAATTTTTTTTTCGACAAATGCCGCTTCGAGTTATCGAAGTTCTACTGTACTTTGATATTATCTAAGAGTGACTTAGTAGTCTTAGTTACCCTTGTTGCTTCCAATTGTTTAAAAGAGGTTACAGCTATTTAGCACATCTACAAACATATTCTTATCTCTACTTTCTAACATAAAATTGGCATTGAAGTCACCACATACTACAATTTTAAAATCAACATACTTTTGGATAATCTCCTTTAATACCTGATCTAATCTATTCAAAAAAGTTATAAAATTTCCTAGACAACTACGATACACACATAGAATTAACATTTTTTTAGACACATTTACAATACAAGAAGTTTCCAACTGACCTTCTATACTTTGGTTATTTATGCTTTTATCTTCTTGGAATCCGGCGACATTCTCTCTTGCCAGTATGCACGAACCCCCATGTATTATGTTTGTTCGAGTGCAGCATGCAACCATTTTGTAGGACTGGATCTTTTCAAAGTCTACTTCATCTGCTTTCAGCCAATGTTCTGTCAAACAAACTATTTGCGGAGCTTCCTCTAGGGAATTAAGGAATAGTTCAATATCAAGGGTCTTATTTTTTATACATTATATGTTTTGGTAAAGTATACTCATGTATCCACTCGATTTTCCCGTACATAAGGGCGTCGTCTGATGTGGAGAAAATGGTTAATGCTGATTCCTTTGTCCCACATATCTGCAGCCATCACCCTTTCTCTTGCATTAAAAGGCACTTGTACCTTAAATGAACTTTTATATTTATCCTTTCTTGTTTTCATCTTTTCACAGATGCATTGGCAATTGAAAGTGTCGGTTATAAATGATTTTAAATCATTTGTGGTAACCTCAGGATTTAGACCGGACACAAACAAGAAGGACTGTTTCTCGGCTCCTTTCAGTCTGGAGTTTTCATTACATCCTTGGATTGGCTTAGGTATTGGTTGCTCTGGAAGGCGCTTTTTACGTCGAACAGTTTCCCAGGTTCCATTTTTATCGGCGGTTTGTTCAGTTAGTTGATCAAGTTGATTTTCAGGGAATTATTAAGAGCAATTTCAAGATTTTGGCAAATAGCGATGCACAAGAATCACATCCGCTCGCACAGTAATAATTTATTTACACATTTTATACCTAATAACCTTTTTAATTTTTTGTGACATGGCGACTTTTGCATTTTGATAAGGAAATGTTTGCATTATTTTTTGCAAATTGTATCGGTGTAATTTATTTTAATTCTGGAAAAAACTATTACTGACTCGAATGTTTACGGGAAATCTAACAATATAAATTTTGTTGCCTATTCAATTTGCACTCATAGTAATTGACCAGAAGTAGCCAAGGAGTCCATTAAAACCTAATTTGTATGTGAGCTATAATAAATAGTTACATTTATTACGCTGTCTTAATTGACAGGTGCACAGGCATAAATTGAAGCAAATTTAGTGTTCTTTTTTTGAATTCGCCTCCTTATTTTTGTTTAGAATGCACTAGAATCAAAATATTGTACTATAGCTGTAAATATCGTTTGTAGTCATAGCTCTACCTAATTCTGATTGAATTAACATCGGGCAAAATACCCTTTATCCGCATGATAACTGTCCTAATTAAAAAAAAAAATGTTTTCTTGTATGTATGTATATATTTTTTTCATTCTAGTGTTAGGTATTCTAATAATTATTATTGTTGCACCTGCTCACGACCCTGCAAGGCCGCTCTCATTCCACTACTAATATCTCCTTTCAATAATTATTACGTCAGTTTTGTTTCGTTGGAAAACCGCATTTATTGTAATAGATATTTTTTTCTTTGTGGCTTTTTTAAGTCATAACAGACAGTGCATTTTTCAGAATCATGCAGTATAACAGCGTATTTCTCGTTAATTGGAAAGTCATTAGGAAATTTATTTGAAATTATTGACATACTAATATTATTAATTACTTACCATGAAAATTATTTTTGAAAATTAATATATCGAGTAAATAAAAATATGAGTTGAAAACTAAGGCTGAAATAGTGAAAGTTTATTATTACATTTTAACTTTCAAAATTGTGGAGCAAACTAGTAATAATGATAAGTAATTATTACTGACCAGAATTAGAGGCATGAAATAATATATTGTTACGTTTTTCCCGTGGGTTCTTAACAGAATTACAACTTTGCTATTTTCAACTAATACTCTCTTTATTCACTACCACTGTATACAATTTAACACTCTAAACTACTCTTATAACTTTGCAACTAATATCTATTCAACACTCAATGATTAACTGAACTGAACTGAACTAACTAACCGACTTAGGTCTGCTTATATATAATCTCAAATCTATCACGAATATTCGGGAAGTATTCCGAGGCCACTCTATATGATCTCGACGAGGCCATCGAGATAATTCCAGCTATCCCGAAACTTCGCGGCGGGCCGGTCGATGATTCATACAGACAGAGAAGCGAGGGGCACGGCGGGGCGGCTAGTTCTATAGGGTAGCACAAAAACGTTCGGATGGTTGTTAGTCGTGACATTGCCTCCCTCTTAAACCTGATCGTCCCGATCAGATACTGCATGTCCGTGGTATGCTTTCAGTCTGTCGAGGTGAACAACTTTCAGTTTGCTTCTGGGACTACGCTGAATTCTATACACAACGTCATTAATTCTTTTGATGACTGTATAGGGTCCTTCCCATACTGGCGTTATCTTGGGAGATCTTCCTTTCTTCCTTTGCGGATTATATAACCAGACTTTATCGTTCATCTGAAATCCCATAGAATTAGCTTTGAGATCATATCGTGTCTTCATTCGGTCACTGGCTTTCTCCGTGTTTTCTCTGGCTAATTCATGGATGTATAGTAACTTTTCCTTAAGGGAGTCCGCGTAGTCTTGAATTTCCATATCCTGGTTGTCTGGCGTTCCGAATAATAGGTCGCAGGGTAAGCGGAGTTCTCTTCCAAATAAAACCATGGCTGGTGTTAGTCCTGTCGTGTCATGGACTGCTGATCGATAGGTCATTAAAAATAGTGCTATGTGTTGGTCCCAATCCTTCTCATGTTCATCTACGACCTTTGACAAATGTTCTTCAATGGTCTTGTTAAACCTTTCAACCATGCCGTCTGATTGTGGATGTAAGGCGGTAGTCCGTGTTTTATGGATGTTGAGTAAATCACAGACTTTCTGGAAAACCTTAGATTCGAAGTTGCGTCCTTGATCTGAGTGCAGCTCTAACGGAACAACAAATCTGCTGAATAGGTTATTCACAAGGACCTCTGCTATGGTAACAGCTTCTTGATTGGGGATTGCAAAGACTTCAGGCCATTTACTGAAGTAGTCAATTGCCACTAAAATGTACTTGTTACCATTATTTGTTTCTGGAAAAGGGCCAGCTACGTCAATGGCGATACGTTCAAACGGTAGGCCCACATTATACTGTTTCATTTTGCCCCTAGATCTTGTTTAGGGTCCTTGACTTGCGGCACAGGTTGAGCACTGCCGACACCACGATTTCACATCTTGGCAGTAGTTGACCCAGTAAAATCTGTCGCGAATCTTGTCAATCGTTTTGTTTACTCCGAGATGAGCACCAGACTTTCTATTATGAACTTCTTCCAGAACTTCCGATATCTTCCTCCTTGGTACCACTAACTGTGTCTTCACTACTTTTCCATCGGCGCTTTCCCAGGCTCGTTTAAGAAGTCCATTTTTCACCACCAGGGAGTCCCACTGAGCCCACAGAGTTTTAAAAGCAAGTCCTTTAGTTGATATCTCGCTCCAGCTTGGTCTTGGTCGATGTTCTTCTTTAGCTGTTAGCAATAGTGCTATTTCACTATCCTCAAGCTGATCCTTTTTAAGTTGCTCTGTGGTCCACTGCTGATCAACCTCAAATTTCGTTTGCCTAATCCGAGTAATTCCTTCTCGTTGATCTACTCTTTGGCAATGCTTACAATTATCCGCGCATGGTCTTCTGGATAAAGCATCTGCATTATTATGCAATCTCCCTGCTCTGTGCTTAACCTTAAAATTATATTGTTGTAACTTTTCAAGCCACCTGGCTACCTGTCCTTCAGGTTGTTTCATATCCAAAAGCCATTTAAGTGCTGCATGATCAGTCCTTATCAGAAATTCTTGCCCATATAGATATTGATGGAAATGCTCAACAGACCGTACTATTGCCAAAAGCTCTTTTCGGGTTACACAGTAGTTACGCTCAGGTTTCGAAAGTGTTCGACTGTAGTATTCGATAACTCGCTCTTCCCCTGCTTGTACTTGCGATAAAACTGCTCCGATGCCGGTGTTACTTGCATCTGTGTCCAATACAAATTTACCTTTTTGTTCCGGATATCCCAATATTGGACTAGAACATAGAACCGCTTTTAATTTCCTGAACCCAGAATCGCAGTTATGATCCCAGTTATAATTAGCTCGTTCTTCAGTGAGCTTATGTGTAGGTGCCGCTATATTTGCAAATCCTTCAACAAATCTTCTATAGTAAGTACATAGTCCAAGGAAGCTCCGCAGTTCATGTTTGTCGCGAGGACGAGGCCAGTCCTTGATTGCTGTAATCTTCCGTTGGTCGGTTTGGATTCCTTCTGATGACACAACATGCCCGAGAAATTCAACTTTTTGTTGAAAAAGAAAACATTTCTTTGGATTCAGTAAGAGCTGAGCATTCTTGATTCTAGTAAAAACTTCATGCAAGTTTTGTAGGTGCTCTTCGAAAGTTTTTCCCATTACCATTATATCATCAAGATAGACCAGGCATGTCTTCCAAGTGAGGCCTCGTAGAACAACCTCCATACGACGCTCAAAAGTAGCGGGGGCATTGCATAATCCGAAGGGCATAACTTTAAACTGATATAAACCACTTCCGGTAGAAAAGGCAGTCTTTTCCTTATCTTGTTCGTCGATGCCTACTTGCCAGTAGCCGCTCTTTAAATCGAGTGTTGAGAACCAATGAGAACTTGCTAGTGTCGTCAACGTGTCATCAATCCTGGGAAGTGGATAGCTGTCTTTCTTGGTGACGTCATTGAGCTTTCTATAGTCCACGCAGAATCTGGTAGTCCCATCTTTTTTAGTGACTAAGACAACAGGAGACGACCATGGGCTCGATGATTCCTCAATAATTCCATCGTCAAGCATCTTGTTGACTAATGTGGTAACCTCTTGCTGCTTCGTCACTGGTAGCCTCCGAGGATGCTGTCGTATGGGGTGAGCACTTCCAGTGTCGATTTTATGTTTTATGATGTTCGTTCTTCCAGTATTGCCATTTTTCCTTTCAAAGGCTGTGCTCCGCTCTTTGATAAATTGTGTAGCTCTCTTCAGTTCTTCAGAAGAGTGATGTTGCCACGACTTATGGAAATGTTCTAGGACTTCCTTAGGTGATGTTGAGGGTGTTACTTCTGACTGCGTTTCGCAACTGGTTACCCATTGCACCGGCTCGCAAGTGGCTACTACATCTCCTTTATTGATTTTGATGGAATTTGATGAAATATTTGCTATCCTTATCGGTATTTCGCCGTCGGTTTTGACTAGTGCTTTGCCTACGAGGTGTTTGCAAGGCAAATCGTGGTGTTGGATAAGTCCGATGCAGCCTCCAAAATCCTTCTCCAATTTCCCAAAAATTATCTGCTCGGTATTTCCGCTTATTCTGACAGTACATGCCGCCACTACTTTAGTCGGTGTGCCATCGTCTGTTTTGTTAAGGATGAACTCTTCGGTGCCAAACTTCAGAAGAATAAGCTTGTTGTCAAAAGAGAATCCCTGTTGACCGATGAGATCCATCCCCAAAATAAATTCGTCTTCGATGTCGGCGACTAACACTGTGTGGTGTAATTTAATTCGTCCCAGTTGAAGTTCGATATCTATTTCCCCAAGTACTTCAGCTGTCTCACCGGTAACTGTACGTAAAACTACATTCTTTGATATGCGTTGAACTTCTACTCTATTTACTCTGTTGGACCTTATCAAAGATACCGCCGCACCAGTGTCAACAGTAATTGTTATGACTCTTCCGTTGATCTTTCCTGTAATTGTTAGACTGTCGGCGGCTTTTCCTAGGCTTTTTATGGAGACGATCCTGGGGGCTTTATCTTCTTTAGCCAACACCCGCCCCGCAATGTTGACTAATTGAAGTTTTCCTGATTCGACTTGGGGGCCCTAGCGTCTCTGGATGGAGATCTAGACCGTAGTTGTACTCGGCAGTCTCTTTTGAAATGCCCAGTCCTGCCACATCTATAGCACTGATTTGATGTATTTCGGTTACGTGGCCTATCTTCCATTGGCTCCCGGAATCTCGCCGTGGCCTGAAGAACTTCCGTTAATTTCTTCAAAATTTCACCCATCTCATTTAATTCACAGCTGTTTGTCGCCTTTTCTTCCTGGATGGATACGGCCCTGATTTTTGGCTTGGAGATGTTACAGGCTGCCTCGATTTCTAGGGCTCGACCCAAAGCTTCGCTGCTGTTATCAAATTTGGCTAGGCGTAGCATTTTCTGAGTTTCTGGATCTCTAATACCATCCACGAAATATTGGGCAGCAAGTTCCTCTTGAAATTCTTCTGTCGCTCCCGGGTAGGCCAATTGAATGAGACGTCTAATGTCTGCCTCAAATTCTTGCAGGTTTTCACCAGGCTTCTGATGTCGGGACTTAACTTGTGCCTGATAGAGCTGTCTTCTATGTTGGTCGCCAAATCGTCTCTCCAGGACAGCTACAAGTATGTCATATTTCCCTTGTTGGCTGATGGGAATGGTCTGCAGTAGCTCCAAGGCAGATCCACGAAGTGCTACCACTAGTGATGTAGCCATTTCTTCATTATTCCAGCCGTTGGCAACAACAGCGGCTTCAAATTGTCTTTTGTACATTGTCCAGGATGTTTGACCGTCGTACGTTGGAGGTTTGATGTTTTGTCCTGAGGCGAATGCCCTCTCGGTGGGTGCTTGATGTTTTAGTCTGGTAAATTCTGCTTGTAGATTCTTCACTTCTTTCTGTACGTCTTCTACTTCTTTTTGTACATTTCCAACTTCTTTTTGTACATTTCCAACTTCTTTTTGAATATTGTTCACTTCTTTTTCAAATTTCTCATTTTGTCCGTCCAATATTTTCTGTAATTTTCCTTGCTCGCCTACAATTACATCCAGCATCCATTTCTGAAGCTGGTCCTGCTCTGCTTGCCTTTTCTCTTCCTGGTCTTGTAAAATTTTCTGAAGTCGGTTCTGTTCTGCTTGTCTTTTCTCTTCCTGGTCTTGCAAAATTTTCTGAAGCCGGTCCTGTTCTGCTTGCCTTTTATCTTCTTGATCTTGAAAAATTTTCTGCAGCCGGTCCTGTTCTGCTTGCCTTTTACGTTGATCCTCTTCCCGATCCGCTTGCCTTCTACGTTCATCCTCTTCCCGATCCGCTTGCTTTTTATCTTCTTGATCTTGCAAAATTTTCTGAAGCCGGTCGTCCTGTTCTTTTTGCCTTTTATCTTCCTGGTCTTTTAAAATTTTCTGAAGCCGGTCCTGTTCTGCTTGTCTTTTACGTTCATCTTCTTCCCGATCCGCTTGCCTCTCAGCATTTAAATTTTCCATGAAATCGGCCAACATTTTATTAATTTGCTCCATTTCTGCCGTTTGTTGCCTTGTATTGACCATAGAATGTTATAAACTTTTACCAGAATCCACCAATCAAACGGTCTCGTTGACGTACTTGTACCTCTTTCCTCGAAAAATACTTCGCAAGTCCGGTCCCTTCACAATCCCACTTCTGACACCAAATGTTACGTTTTTCCCGTGGGTTCTTAACAGAATTACAACTTTGCTATTTTCAACTAATACTCTCTTTATTCACTACCACTGTATACAATTTAACACTAAACTACTCTTATAACTTTGCAACTAATATCTATTCAACAGTCAATGATTAACTGAACTGAACTGACTAACATTCGCCTTAGGTCTGCTTATATATAATCTCAAATCTATCACGAATATTCGAGAGTATTTAATAATCACTTGAAATTACGTAAATAAGTTGTTTTATTTTGTAGCTAACAAAACAGCAAAAAAATAAAAAAAAATAAGTTTTCCAAATTGATCGGTTTTTTTCGGAAAAAAAAAACATTTTAAAGAAATAATCACTTGAAATTACGTAAATAAGTTGTTTTATTTCGTAGCTAACAAAACAGCAAAAAAAAATTCCAAATTGATCTGTTTTTTTCGGAAAAAAACATTTAATAATCACTTGAAATTACGTAAATAAGTTGTTTTATTTTGTAGCTAACAAAACAGCAAAAAAAAATTCCAAATTGATCGTTTTTTTTTTTCGGAAAAAAACATTTTAAAGAAATAATCACTTGAAATTACGTAAATAAGTTTGTTTTATTTTGTAGCTAACAAAACAGCAAAAAAATAAAATCGAAATTGGTCGCTTTTTTTCAGAAAAAAAAACGGTTTATTTCCTGGTTTTTTTCCCGATTTAAAAAAATCCTGTTTTTTTAAAACACTACTTTGCACTAAGCCTCCCTCGAGAAGACATGCATTTAATATTAATTGGGTATAGTGTAAACTCTTAATTCATCTATAAACTTAAACACGCCTTTATTAGTATACAGTCTAAGCATTGTTAAGTTTGTTTATAAATAAACTTGTTATTGTTTTTATCGATGTGTCTCCTTTATTATTTCTTCTCAACTTGACGTAGTGCGTTTCTAAATCTCAGCTACTCTCCTACACGCTAAGTAAAACGCACAGTTAAAAAAATACAATTCGTGATAATATTTAGGGGCGGCAAGCACACCATTACTTCCATGGCTCGGATTGGGGTTATTCTCATAGCTCCCGTTAAGGTCAGGCAGGCAGTTCTCTGTATCTGAGTGAGCACCAAACTATGCCTCCATAGGCAATCATGGGTCTTATGATAGCAGTATAGATCCACATTACGACCCTGGGTTTCATCCCGCAGGTTTTTCTCACGGTCCTGCGCTTCATCTTGCTGAAACTAAAGATCGTTTTCGTTGTGCACCAATCATCAATGGTGTTTTCCAGCAAATTAAGTTATTTACAATTTCCTATTAAATGTTTACGGGAATAAAAAATGTGATTTAATAACATTCTAGCCCAATGGTTTACGTTGTGAAAATGTTGCGAAAGTACCTCTTGATTTTGAAATTGCTTGCCACAACTTCGATGATCGAAGTAAAATTTTATCTCCAAATCTCCCAAACTTATCCCTTGAAAAGTATCCAAATTCTCCGATTCTGGCAGATTTTTCCATCTTCAAATCGTTTTAAATGAGATTTCGTGCAAATAAATCTACTTAATTATCACAAAAACTATACGCATCGATATGCTAAAAGTTAAATGTATCACCAAAAATTTACGTTTTCCGATCCTGTCCCATTTTTTCAACTTCAAACCGTTTTCAGTGAGACTTCAGGCAGTTAAATATACAAATCTACAATCTACATATTCTATAACCTAAACATTATGTCAAAATATTGTAATTTCCCATAATGCATCAAAAGCAAAGCTATCTATTCAGACTCATAAAATTGTCGAAATATTGAAAGCTTTAGAACTCTTATACTGAACTAAAGCTGATGTGACGGTGGATTAATATATTCCAAAAAGAAGAATTAGCATCAGCTAACAACATGCTGATAAAATCCACAATATTTCCTCATAAAGACATCCACAAACAAACCTGAGTATCCAACGACCATGTGACCCGTAACCAGATTGTCCATGTCGTGGTGGACGCCAGGCAATGTCCTAGATGTAAGAAGCCTTAGAGGAGTAGACGGAGATACAGATCATTTCCTGGTAAAAGACAAACTCCAAATCAGAATATCGAGTCAGAAAAATCAAAAAACTAGCCAAACCGCACAATGGAACATAGAGAAACTACAGAATCCAGCAGAACAACAAAAATACGAACAAGAACTGGAACAGAAACTCATTGAAAATGAAAGTCGTACAATGGATGTTGAAGGCTTGTGGAACTATATTGAACAAACGATAAAAAAGACAGCAGAAAAAGCCATCGGGAAAACCAAAACTAAAATTACTAAATCATGGTTTAATGAAGAGTGTCAACAAAAACTGCAGGAAAGAGAAACTTTTAGGAAAGCCACGATTCAGCACGATACACCTGAAAACCGAGAAAAATATGCAAACTCTCGCAAAGAAACCAGAAAGTTCATAAAAAGAAAAAACAAGAATAGGCACGTCAAAAATACGAGATGATCGAAAGCAACAGGTCTAAACCAGCCTCTAGGGAATTCTGTAAGTCAATAAAAAACGAAAAACGAGGATATCAGCCCAGGTCGGTCCCGATGTTGAAAAGCGATAATGGAGACATGATAATTAACGAACACGAACAGTTGGAAACATGGAAAAACTACTTTGAGAAGCTGCTAAATATAGAACCCGATGAAAAGCACACTGAAAATACATACCACACAGCAGATCTTCCTGTAGAAGAACCATCTACAGAAGAAATTCAAAGGACAGTGAAGAAATTAAAAAACTAAAAGGCTCCTGGATTGGATAACATACCATCAGAACTATTAAAGTACGGAGGGGACTCACTAAACAGACAATTATACCAACTAATTATTTTGATATGGAAGGAGGAGACAATACCAACAAAATGGCAAGAAAGCATCATAATACCAATCGACAAAAAAGGTGACAAGTCAAAGTGCTCAAACTACAGGGGAATCTCACTCATCAATACGGCCTACAAAGTCTTACCCAATATTGTTCTAGATAGACTAACTCCATACTCAGAGAACGTCCTAGGGGAATATCAGGCGGGTTTCAGGAAATTTAGATCCACTATTGACCAACTTTTTACACTCAGCCAACTACTAGAGAAAGGATGGGAGTTCAACGGATATTCAGATATTCGGCGAGCATATGACTGCATTGAAAGATCTCAAGTGTGGAATGCAATGGCCGAATTTGCAATCCCAAGAAAACTCATCCAGATGACGAAAACATGTATGGAAGCCGGAAAACCTAGAGTGCGAATAAATAACAGGCTCCCAGATAGTGTTAAGATACGTAGTGGGTTAAAACAGGGAGATGCCTTGTCACCTCTACTCTTTAATATCGCCCTAGAGAAAGCTACGAGGTCGACAGAGATTCAAACAGAACTCCTGACTGCCCGAGGCCAGAAATTATTGTTAGCATATGCAGATGACATTTGAAACTCCACACCAACAGTAAAAAGTATCTTTAATCCCATAGAAGAGGTTACAAGAGATGTAGAACTCAACATTAACGAGGAAAAGACCAAATATATGTGCATAAACAGACAGGGGCGCAGATATAGAATAGGGCAGAATGTAACAATAGACACTTATAATTTTGAACGAGTGGAGCGTTTCAAATAAGTAGGAGCTACAAAAGGCAGAATACAAGCCGCAAATCGATGTCTGTTCTCCCTAAACAACTTTTTCAAATCCAAAAACATTCCAGGAACCTCAAAGGTGAAAGTCTATAAAAGCTTTATAAGGCCAATAATCACTTATGGATGCGAGACATGGACAATTATTAAGGCTAATGAAGAAAAACTTAGGCGTTTCGAAAGAAAAATTTTTGCTCCCCACTGTGCGAAACCACTTAAGGACGTTATATTAGAGTGGACTGTATGAAAAGATTGCTGGAGAGAAGAAAGTTGGGAAGACAAACACAAGAATTTGTTTACACTAAACACTAGTAATTATATTTACAAACTTGTACATATGTTTGAGGCAGGATGGCTAGTCGCCAGAGCTTGCTTTAGATGCCTCGAAGGAAGTGCTAGATATCAATTATTATAATTGTAAAGATTAGTAGGAATAACAATCACACACGCGTTACAAAAGGAAAGCAACGAACGCTTCTCCCTCTCCCTACGTACTTCAGAGGAAATATATGCAGGGCGGCAATTCTGCAGTATTGCCAACCTAACTACGTTAAGTATTTCCTTCTAAATGGAGACAGAGATTGTTGGATAGTTTCCAACATGCTGGGGGGCCTAGAGTGTCACATGAACACAGGCACACATTTGCAGCAAAAGAAAAAGTAAGCAATATTTTAAATAAAAACTCAACGTTTTAAATTTGATGACTGCGAAAGTCATTTAACTAAATATATTTATTACATTAACAAATAGTATTACATGTTCTGTACAAACCCTACGTTACTAATTAATTTTGCCATACCAAAGAACTGAACTTAATAACATTTAATTTATAATATATTATAATAATATAACATTTATACTGTTTTATATTGTTAAACAAGTTTACAATTGGCAAGACCGCAATCTTAGTTACAGATCTTAAATAAATACCTCTTTGGCTGTTTACTTCTACAACCCTCACCTTATTATCCTTTCCAGGTATAACTTTAGTGATACGATCCATTGGCCATTTAAAAGAGGCTTCATTATCCTCCCTGAAAATAACTAACATACCTTCCCTAAGATTAGGCATTTCGTTACACCATTTTGGTCTATTTTGAAGCTGCGTTAAATAATCGTGGTACCACTTTTTCCAAAAATGCTGCTGCATGTGAACTCACAGTCTCCAATATTTGAGTCGATTTTGAGGAATTTCAGTTAAATCAGGTTCTGGAAAGCTTGTAATGGGTTCCCCTATTAGAAAAATGACCTGGGCTTAAATAATCTAGATCTGACGAATCTTGAGACAATGCTACAAGTGGTCGGGAATTCAAAATTCTTTCTACTGGAATAATTAACTTGTTAAACTGTTCATATGTAAGTTCATTAGTACCCATTATTCGCTTGATGTGGAATTTTGCACTTTTAACGCCAGCTTCCCATAAGCCACCGAAAACTGGAGAATAACTTGGAATAAAATTAAATTTGTTTTTTTTTATTAAGACAAAAATTCTCAATTTTTTTTGAATCTTTGCAAGAATTCCCGATTCTATTAGAAGCTTCCTTAAATGTTGCACCACTGTCGCAGAAAACATTTGCGGGCTTCCCCCTCCGGGAAATAAAGCGCTTGAATGCAGCCAAAAAATTATCAGTTGTTAAATCTGAAAGCAGTTCCATATGGATTGCTTTGACCGAAAAAACATACAAAAAGTGCTATATAGGCCTTGGAACTTACAGACTTACGAATACGAGACTGCTTTGTAAGGGATGGACCTCAAAAACCTATTCCAACATTTTGAAAAACCCGAACGAACTCTTTTTTCTGGTAAGAAACCCATTAGTTGAGAGGTACATTTTGCCTTATATTTAAAGCAAAGAACGCATCTGTGAATCTGTTTTTTAACCACTCTAATTCCATTAATTATCCAATAATTAAGGTTTAATGAACTCAAGACTTGTCTTGGTCCAGCATGCAATAGAGCCAAATGTTCTCTAAGTATTATTAATTCAGTGATATAGCTTTCTTTTGCTAAAATTACCGGATGTTTCTGGTTATATGGAATATTTGAATTTTCTAACCTCCCTCCTACTCGCAATAGTCCATTACCATCTAAGAATGGATATAGAGAATTTAATGAAGATTTTGAAGGCGACTTAGAGAGTAAGGATTTAATGTCATCAGAAAAATAAAAGTTTTGCTCACATTTTATAATAATTCTGAGCGCGTCTTCTAATTCCCTTTGCATTTATCAATAACTCCTTTTCTACAATTATGAGCAAATCTAAACATGTACGCAACTACTCTTTGAAGTCTGGTGATTGTAGAAAAATTTAAAAAAAATTAATTTGGTTCTACTTTTATGAGCTGTATAATTTTATAGCTTTTTTCTGGTATGATATTTGGAATTTCAAATGGATCCTCGTAATGGTAAAAATTTGGATCTGAAAGCATAGTTGGCCCGTGAAACCACAGATGATTCAAATGCATTTCTTGAGGCTCGAGACCTCGTGATAAGCAATCGACTGGGTTTTCTTTGGTATTAATGTACAGCCATTTAAAATTTGAAGTTGAATTTGTAATTTTGACGACTCTATTGGCCACATAAGGATATAATCTTAAAGGGTCTGATTTTAGCCAAGCTAACACAATGGATGAGTCACAATAAAGAAACACTTGTTCAATTTTTGATTGTAATAAAGTAAACACTTTTTCTGCCAACCCTGCCAAAAGCAAGGCGCCGTTTAATTCTAACCTAGGAATGGTTAATTTTTTATTTAAAGGAACTATCTTAGACTTTGAACAAATTAAATTTACATGGACTATATCAGGAAAAACTGCTCTAACATAAAGCGCTGCACGATATGATATAACAGATGCGTCACAAAACCCTATAAGTTCTATTCTAATTGCACTAGTAAAAAATAAATTTCGAGGAATTTCCAAAGTTGGCATGTTAATAAAATTCTTTCATACCTCTAATAATTCATCTGGCAAGATTTCATCCCAATTGAGTTTACAGATCCAAATTTTTTTGGCATAATAACTTAGCTGCCACCAAAATTGGACCTGCCAAGCCTAGAGGGTCTTAAAATTTTGAGATTACGCTTAAAACTTGCCTTTTTTTATGCATTCATTGATATCAAAAATGTTCGGAGTTGATAATTTAAAATTGTCACTCTTGGTATCATAAGAAAGACCTAAAGTTTTTGTGGTAAAATTATTTTTATTAATATCTACTTCATCAAAGTTTTGTTTTTCTTTGGGAATATCGATTAAAATTTTGGGCTCGTTAGTGCACCACTTATGCACCCTAACAGCAACCAGTATCGCATCATGACAAACGCCGAGATTAGTCAGCTTTATGGCGACGGTGATATTGTCAAAGAAATTAAGTCCCAGCGCCTAAAATGGTATGGGCATGTCCAGAGACTACGAGATGACAGAGTGACGAGACTGATATGAGAGGGGAGACGGTCGGGAAAAAGGTCACTTGGGAGACCACGCCAGAGATGGAAAGACAACATCAAAGCAGATCTCATAAAAATGAATACCCCTCTGGACACGAATCTGTTGGAAGACCGGGCTGCCTGGAGGAGTATATAGTGCAGTCAGCCAAGACCCACCCTGGATTGTAGAGCTACCTTGTATGTATGTAAAAAGAAGAATTACATCTAAAACATGTCTGCTCAAGATATTTACATTCGACAAATTGATTAAGAACTTAGTGTGTTATGAACGCGGAAAGCCTCGGAAAGTCCATGTATGTCCGATCATTTAGGTAGTTTGGTGTACAGAATTTGATAACCAGTTACCCCTCGCATTTAATTTATTTTAATACATCTATATCCTTAACAGAGTTATCGATAATTTGAGTATAAATATTAATATTTTGTACCTGTATCGATTTGCTAGTCCCGTATAGATTCAAATTTTACCTAAGTTGCTAGATTTTGCATTATTTCGGAATTATTTTTTAAATCCTAATCGAACCCTACATTTTTTTTTCTAGGTATGGACAACTTAGTGGGATGGTAGAACCAATCTTTGGAGTTCTTGGAGCATTTGCTGTGAGTTTTGCGCAACCTGCATTACCCTATGCCTTGGCCTTTGCTGCCGGAGCCATGATCTACGTTGTGGTGGACGACATTATTCCAGAAGCGAACACTAGGTAAGTATATGCTTACGCTTTCCCAAAAATTTAGCAAATAATGAAATTAGTGCGAGGTTGTGCCTCTCAGTTAGGAAGATGCCTCTAGGTTGGCTACACTACTCTTCTAACAAAAAAAAGTGCTCAGTATAGCTCTCTATGTTGGATATATAGGCACACTTTTGATGCAAAACTGCAGTCCCGGTTCTAGATCAACTGCAGTGATGCACATTGCCAAAACAAGAGTAGAAAGCAATAGTGTACAAAATATATAACTAGACAAGGCGTCATATAATAATAATAATAATAATAATAATATCCTTTATTGGCAACAAAATGATCTAAAAATCACAAAGCAATGTCAAATGGTGCACCATTTTGGTGCTGTGATACAATTTTGTATTAAACTAAAACATAAAATATATTTAAAATTGAATTCATAAAATACAAAAAGGTAAAATTTAAACAATTTTAAAATGAAAACAGACAGAGAATTAGACAATTTCAATAAAACAAAACATTTTGAGAATTATCAAAGAATTAAAAGACGTACATCATATCTACAACATTATAAAAAAACAATTACAAATATTACCTATATAACAGGTAATATCAATGCACTATTCTACAATATTCACCACTTATTAAATTTCTAGAAGCATTTATCTTGAAGATATTTTATTGTTTTTCCTCGAAACGTTTTGATACTACTTAGCTCTCTAATGCACTCTGGCAGCCAGCGGTATGCTTTTATTGCCCTGAGCTGTGGCCCTCTTTCAAAACAAGCTGAATTATGTAGAGGAATGCACGCACAGGTCATCACGACCCCTAGTAATCATTGACATCTGCTCTGCATTGTGTTGTTCGTTTCTCTGTAAAATATCAGGTTTCTTCCTGACAAACAGGAAAAATGCCAAGAAGTATAATGATGGCGCAGTCAAAACCCCCAGTTTTACAAAATATGGCCTACAACTAGTTCTGGGTGAGAGACCAAAAACACATCGAATAATGCGCTTCTGTGCCATAAAAACACCCAAAGCTTCGCTAGAGGACCTCCAAAATATGATATCATAATTCAATATTGTCAAATATAATAATTCATAAAGCTATTAACTAATTATCACCCTGTCCCAAGTTTGAACTTGAAGTTGGGAATTATTTAATAAACATTAAAAGCAAACTATAAACAACGCGAGCAGTCAACGGGAGCGATTATGAACCTTAAGCATGCAATGATCAGCAATTTCTCTAATATAAATACACTGGCAAACCTTCAGTTCGTCAGACTTTTGGTCTCACCCAAGCCAGCTCCAGGGTTAGTCACATGACTGCTTTTGGTTCAATCCGCTCTTTGGTTAGTCACATGATTGCTAAAGTTCTAATCCTTTTCCTACCCCAAACCTAGTTCTTGGTTAGCCACATCGACTGCTAAGACTAGGGGTTTCATTAAGCACAGTGGAAAAGTCGAGTCTGTCAAAGTTCTTCGAGTGAAGTTTCGAAGTAGTCTGTCAAGTAGTTCAAAGTGTAGTGTCCAAGTGCTCTTAAATACCTTAACATTAAATAAAACGCAACGCAACATAAGATAAACTATATTTACAAAGCAGTGACCAAAAAGACCTATAAACAATTCATAAAACAAACCTCAAGTCGAGAAAGCATGCGCACCTTAATAATTGGGTATAGGCTAGTCTCATTAAGTTTCTGACCAGTAAACGCTGTTAAAAACTCTATCGTTGGGTCTTTGACCAATATACATTGTTAATCTTTTCTCATTAAGTTTACCTAATATACTTTATTGTTTTTAAGTGCTTTCTTTATCTTCGCTTCTCACCTTACGTAAAGAATCCCGTATTACCATCAGAGTTATACCCCTGCACGCTGAATAAGGCGTGGCATCGCGATTCAAACGTATGATGACAGACCGGTGGAGGCATTAAGAAAAAGTTAAAAGAACTGTCATCACGATTACTCGCGACAATATTGACTGAATACATGACACATAATAAAGTTTAATTGTCTCAGTCAACAGATTATCCCTGAGTCTGCGTACCAAAGCACAGTTACTAGTAAGACGGGAAATAAGGATCTTACAATGCTGATTCCAGTTTAGCAATGGATCAAGATGTACACCAAGAAACTTAAAGGAGTCTGCCATTGAAATGATTCTATTTTCTCCCCCGATTCATTTGATGTAATTTTACTAAACTGTATGACACCAGTTTTATCTGTGTTAAGTTTCAGCGAGTTACTTACACACCAATCTTTCATCTCACCCACTGTACCCGAACACGCACCCGAGAGACCAGCCACAGAGGTATTAGACAATATAACCGATGTGTCATCAGCATACTGGCACACATGGCCCTCCGACAGATCTCCCGCGAGCCCATTTACGTACAGTACGAAGAGAAGTGGTCCCAAAATAGATCCCTGAGGAACACCCTGCTCCACCGCTGTTGGTTCTGAAAAATAGGATTTACCATCTTGAGTTAGATGTTACAGTTACAGACATGTACCCCTCAGTCCAACCGAGCTGAGTTTTCCAAGCAACAGGCCATGATGTATCATATCGAATGCTTTTGACAGGTCGAAATAAAGACCAGCAAACTTTATGGTTGCTATATATCACTCCAACGATATGGTCCACTGCTGTGTATATAGCCAGCTCAGTTTTGACCTGAGTGGCACAAAGCCATATTGATGTTCCGAAAGGAGAGCATGCGTTTTTAAAAAATCAAAAATTCTGTCATACAGGAGGATAATAGAGATTCAGGTCTGTAGTTTCCTGCCTTACTGGGGTTGCCTTTTTTGAAAATTCGGATAATTTTCCCTTTTTTAAGCTCATTAGGAAAAACACCTGTAGAGAAAGCTTTATTTATAATGTTACTTAATGGTTTACAAATAAATTCGGCAACATATTTAAGAACTTTTATAGGAACTTCATCAAGTCCACATGAGAATTTGTTGGGCAAATTCATCAAGAGCCGAAAAAATTCCTGATAATCTGTTGGGTTTAAAAGTATTGTGGGAATATTGTTTTGTGTTTGAGTAAAATTTAAATTGTTGTGATTAATCAAAAGATTAAATTGTTGACTAAATATTTCTACAATTTCAGAGGGTTTTTTTTATTGCTGTATTATCTAATTTAATTGTTATATTATTTTCAGATTTTTTTTTGTTAGTGACTTTATTAAAGATATTCCAAGCTGTTTGATTTATTTTTTGAATTAGCGATTTTATTTTGATTTATAGCTCTGTTATAATCTACCAAATATTTTCTGTATGATTTTTTTCTTGTTTATAGTGTAAATATACTTGTAGACTATTTATATGCTTGTACCAGACATAAAGATCCTTAATATACTCTGAGTAGTTTTTAATTTCTTTACTTATCCAGTTTTCCGATAAGCCATTGACCCTAGAGGTACAAATTGGGGATGCTCTATCAAACCAATAAAAAATTTTTTTATAGAAACAGTCATACCTGTCATCAACCCCATCTGCAGAATAAACTTCCCCCCAGGACTCATTATTAAATAATAAATTATTATGTAAAAAAAAAACGTTTTTTTGCACCATCAAAGCCCTGATTCCTGTCCAAAATGATCAGATATGTGTGACAACACACGTAAGTTGCTTAGTGTGCAGATTTGAGAAAATATTGTCAACACGAGTAGCAGAGGTCGGTGTAACCCTCGTCATCCCCTCCACGTGGGAGACCATGCCGTATGAACCAAACATCTGTGACAGAGAAAAAGCAGCATCATTTTCCATCGGACAGTTAATATTAAAATCACCACAGACTATTAAAAACTTATTAGTTGAATATACAGAATCTAAAATCCAAACAAAAATGCATCAATATTACCTTTTGGTGACCTATAAACACATATTAATGTTATTAAAATTGCATGCAGTCTCATTTCAGAAACACAAAATTCACATTCCTTTTCTGCACAAGGTATTCTGGGCTTTAGTTTTGTGATGCATCCACTTCCGGACCAATCTGTTCTGGTAAATATAGCAGTTCCTCCTCCTGGACTGATCTCCCTAGATGAATAATTTTGGAGTAAATATTTATTCAAATTCAAATTTCTAATGTTGTCATTCTGCAACCAATGTTCTGTTACACAGAAAATATCCGGAGATAACTTAGAGAACAGAACTTCCAATTCCAATATTTTATTGTTTATACTTTGTGTATTAAGGTGAAATAATGTTAATAATTCATCCACAATGATTGTGCTTTTGTTTACACTTTGCTCAGTGTTACCCTGAGCATCTGTGAGGCGGGATTTATCTTGGAGTGTGATGTTTGGGTCCAAGCACACGTCCGAAACATCTGAACTATATTATTCAGTGACTCAGACGTTTTTCTAAAAAATTTCGCCCCAGCGAAAATTCAAAACGCTGGAAACTCACCCCTGCCGGCTAGAATGATTCTTCATAAACCAAATCTTTCAAATCAGGATCTATGCCAACCATAAAACAATTGAAACTGGCATTTTCGCTTTTTGTCTGACATAGTTTTACTTCAATGTTCTCGGATTTTAAGTTACTTTTTTGCAAATATAATTTGTAACTACCTCTTCAGTTATTGCGTTTTTTAGTTTTGTTATGAACAGCCAAATTTCTTGTTTCTGTTGGGTTTTTTGTCTGCTTCAAAATCGCCAAATTCATCATTAGTTCCAATCTGTCTCTGCCCTTTTTTTCCTTTTTACAAAACTCGTTCCAACTTTTCTGCGATTTTTCCTGTTTGTTTTTGTTATTTTCATTCTCTGAAGTGGGGTTACGGCTCCAGCCTCTTTTCTTTTGCAAACGAAAATTACGAGCAGCCCTGTTTTTGAAAATATTCTTTACAAGAATTGATCTTTTTTCTCTAAAATTGCATTTTAATCAGACTCCATGCAACACCTTCGAGGTGTTACATGGAGATAAAAATAAAAAAATATGCATATCCATCCGTTTTCAATACGGTGAATAAATATCTCAATTAACCCTGTAACCGCCTGATTAAATAAAAAGCAACAAACTTTAACCAATTGCGGTACTCAAAATAAGTCGCCTGTTAAGTAACGCGTGTGATTATTAATAATTACCTGCAGCATTACAAGTGACATAAGTGGACATAAATTGAAAGAAAATATATCAATTAATAAATAACCTGAAGTAAATAAAAATAAAGGCCTCAAAGTACCCAAAGCATGATCATGTTCCGTTCACACTTCCGAGCACCCTAGGACGTATAGAAAACTAGCTTTACTCTAGTTACCATACGTTAAAACAGCCATAAGATTAAAAATATTACGACTTAAGGTTAAATTGATCAATTATGATAACACAAAAGCAAACTTTTTTTTAAGTTAGACAAAAGTAATCGAGCACTAGGGTATCAATTTAAAAGAAAAACAGGGACTAACAAATGGCTGAAATTCTGGCTTATCAGAGAAATATATCCTACTGCAAAAGAAAGAAAAAAAATAAAGTATCTAGGCTGCCTAACGTGGTTTATATAAATTAAGCAGCAATTAAAATATCTATAAAAACAAAATCTCTCTCAGTTTGATCTGCCGATCTCATCTATGTTCGTGGGCAGCCCTCCAGGTAACTCCCGGAGGGAAACGTGCACAACCAATTAACACAAAGGACTATGCAGGTAGGAACGCCAGGAACTTCCTCCTATCGAGGGTCTCGGAGAAAGAAATCTATAGATTGAAGTTGCCTTTTTTGGTTATTGTTTTACTAAACCTTGGCAACATTATAAGAAAGTTTGGTCATTGCTGACTCATTGCACACACCTCTGTTCTTAACATCTTCTGGTTCGCCAGCTCAGACTTAAAACTACGTTTCTATAGCTCAGGAAAACTGTCAGGTTCTAAGGACTTATTGAACATGAACCCCAGTGGCCTGAATATATTTATAGACACTCTTATTAAAAGTGTATTGGGGATGCTATCAGGTCCAGGTGTTACCTGTGGGTAGCAACATATGTATGCTTTTGTCGTTATATTTTCATGTTAGTATGCAAGACGAACATAGCAGGGTGTTATATTCGCGGCAAAAAAATTTTTAGCCGCTTTTTTGAGTCCTGGAACACGAATGTTTCTTTTAGGAGTGCGAGTACGACATGGAAGCTCAGTGCACCAAACATGCCCCATTTTTCCTTCTAATTGCTTCTCCTGAAAGCTGTTGTTCTCTCTCATCCTCTTCTTCACTTTCTTCCTCCGAGTAGGTAGTTTTTCTGTCGGACTGGATGAAACATTGTCTTCGTAGTCAGTGCCGCCATTTTCTGAATTAGGCTCATCGAGTTTGGCATTCCATCATAATAAAATTTCTTTAAAGTTATGATAAGCAAATAATGGTCTCTAAGCACGCGCTAACACATAAATATATTAATGACAAGATGTTTTATTATTTTCTAATAATTCATAACTATTTAAGTAAAAGATAATTCATTATGCTTTATCTTCCTATTTATATTGTTTCTTCTTTCATAATCCCATTGATGTTATAGCCTAATCTAGTTGAACACCTATTACTTGCTTTATGAATGAAGAGTGCCTTTAAAAACTGGAAATATTTGTCACTGAAGTAGTTATAGTTGTTATCTGGCGGTATACAAGCTAGTTGAACTTTAGTCCTTCATTCAGTAAACTGTATGCGAAGAACACGGCGTGTATTTTTAAGAGTTTACAGCAGCATACCTCCTCCCGATGGTCTCAAATTCGTATTTAAGCGGCCAAAAACAATTTCAATATCTTTATGTGTGCCATTGATTTTTACATTTAACACGGATTTTCGTAACAACATTTTCAAAAGATTGTGAGAAAGAAGTTTGATATTCCAGTAATCGAGAATAGTAATACGTTTGACAATAGTTAACAACGAATGGAAGCGTGAACGGTTTGCACCTATACAGCAAAACACTGAAGGCATTTAGGCTCTGGCGTTGTTTCCAAATACTAGCATTAGTACGAACCGCCACGGTTTTGGCAAGAATGGAAAAAACAATCGAAATTTTAACAGGAATTAAATGGAGATTTGTACATCTGTAGAAGCTGTAGATTCTCACAATGTTGGAAGAGTACCAGGACGTGAATTTATCGAGATCAGACTGCAAACCATTCGCGTGCCAGAAACCGACGGTGACGGGTGTTGAAGAACTTTAAGTCTTCCGCATATAAAGGAACGCAAGACGACCCCCATCGTTAACGAACAACAAGAAGATCACTGGTCCAATGTTGTAAACCCTGAGGGAAGGACGTCCACGAACCACCACACGTTGAGGGCGCTCAGAGTGGTAGGAACCGATCCATGTTCAATAGCCACCCGTGACTCCAATCTCTTATCACAAGCAGATGGTATCCTGCCTCGGCTAAGGAAACTAAAAAAAAATTTACATACGGCGAGGTTTGTGGTAGTTGAGCGTCCTTTGTAAAACCCATGCTGCTCAGAAACGATATAGTTTTTATAAGTCTGAAAATTCTCATCAGTTAGCATGAGTTCCCTCAGCTTAAGGATAGCAGAGAGAATTGATATTCCGCAATAGTTGACAATCTCCCTCCAGATTTAAAACAGGTTGAAGATTGGAGACCTTCCACGTTGCAGGATAATAGCCACAATCAATTGTCCTCAATTTTTTAACAAAATTGTGGGGATCCCATCTGGACCGGCTTTCTTGGAAGCATCAAGCGTTTCAAGCTCTCAAACACCAAAGCTGTGCGAGGACAAAGTGGCAGCAAGCTCAACGTGCTTTATGCGTGTTAAGTCAACTTCATTGTAGTCGGAATATGAAGACTGAAAGTGTGAGGCAAACGCCTCAGCTATCTTTTGAGAGCCTTCAAGTACTCGGCTGTTGTAAGACATCAAACTGGAAGGTTAGATTCCTTTTTGAGATTATTGATAAATGACCAGAAGTGCTTGATCTTTTCAGTATATTAGTAAGATATAGGAGGCAGCACATATCAGTTCGAATCTTAACCTCACGACGAACAGCAGAAAGAGCATCATATTCGCTACCAATGCCAGACTTGCTGAGTCTTTTATAAAGAGTGTTCTTCCGAGAAATGCATTTGCGAAGCCCTCCATCAAACCAAAATTGATCCAGTTCGGAGTAAATGATTCTAAGAAACTGATAGATCGCAACTGTGCAGCTGTTTCTCAAAATTTTAACAGGTCGGAAAAAAGAATACCAATAATAATTGTTAAATATTGCAGAGCGTTTCTGGGGAAAAAAATTGACACAGGCTAAATTTTGGCATCTAAAAAAAATAGGATTTAATCAGTAATTTGATTTGTGTTATAACATTAGCAATTTATGTGAAAGAAATCAGGAAATCAGGAATCAAAGAAGAGGTACATCGATATAATAAACATGTTATATTATTACCTAAACATTTTGTTGATATTATTCCTTTATCGGCCAGCATCTTACGCAGTAATCAAGATCATGTCGAATGTTTATTTATTAGACAAAATGTGAACAATTAAATTATAACGCCTTCATCACTGTCTGATCGACCTCGTCACGTCACCGAACATTAAGTTCGGTGACCTGGTGTGCCGCGCGGCGAAAACTCGAGCAAGTTGCGTATTAGGTCGCTTTTGTCTTTTATTCCCATATAAATGTGCCCAGTAGTATTTTCAATGCTAAAAGGAAAGAGAGGTTTGGATAGAACAAGAATCCATCTGAAGACATAGCCTGTGAAGTATCCTACATTATGGAAAAGAAAAAACTCCATATCAAAACTGTGATTGATTTATTATTGTCACTTCCAGTGGAGTTTATTTATTCTGTGACTTTTAGAAACAGGTTGTTCGCTACTCGTAATGTGTTCTACTTGAATAATATTCTAGTTTTAACCGTTTTCTTTGCTATTCCTGACTATTTCTTTGAATACTTGTATTTATTATATTATTTATTATTATATCTGTGCTAAAAAGAACTGATTTTTGCCAATAATTATTCATTAGGTAAATACGAATTTTTAGTTTTCAAATTGAAAAAATCAATTTCGGTCTAGCTCGTACTTCAAACAGGAATATCTCGGAAACAAAATATTGCAAATGTTCAAAATGAATCATCTTACATATGTATAGTAATAACTATTGTACCATATTGTTAAAGCCAAACTAAATTATCTAGACAGGATTTTTCTTTCGGAACATCTTATGGACCACTGCGCTGCGGTATCTTGTTTACTTCATTCTTAAAAAGGCTGCTCTGCTGATAGCGCTCTCGGACAGAGGCGGGTAGCAGTAAAATTTCAAACAGTTTCTTGGAAGGAATGCGCTTATAACGTAAACATATAATAATATCGAAATATAAATAGATGTATGCTTCAAGGCGGTATTTATTATAAGAGAACAAAACAAAAAGTAAGAC
>MU184152.1:0-29114 GCA_016904865.1 Pissodes strobi | reverse complement strand
AACGTAGGTTTTCACGGATGGTAGAATGAACAAAAGTGTTATTCCGGATTTCAATCTGTTCGTCAGTACAAATGGTTATCTCACGACGTTTCGCCAACATCCCAGTTGGCATTTTCAAGTGTTGCTTCCTTGATGGCTGCTGTAGATCATCATCAATACATATAAAAGAATACCAAACCTATATTAAAAATACACAATTTTACAAATCACGTATTTGCCAGCATGCACCTTCCCCAATATAGCGGTTGGTAGTGCGGCAGTCTTCCGAAGAAACTACCCACTAAAACTCCTTCGTTGTAGCAGGAACTAGATCTCGCTATTCTACTGAATCCTATTTACCCTGTCTAAACGACATATTTAATCTTCTTAAACCTTACTGCTCGTATCTTAGCGATGCGCCTCTCTCTCTGTTAAAGGTGGGTCCTCTATGGCTTCTCTCTTCCACAGCGATGATGCATGAGATGCTGCAGAATTTTCCCAACTAGGATGAGGGATGAATGCGGTGTGTACCGCCCTAACCTAGTTGTCCAACCAAGTAATGGCTTATGTAACATATCAGTTGGCTCCTCTCTGTACTAGGTGTTTGTCATCTAGATGGTTATGACGTCCTCTCGTTATCTCCATTATTGCCATCCTTTCTATTGATGTATAAGTCCTCTCTTATTTATGTGTCGTCTTCACGTCGCGAACGCCTCAGAGTGATCCCTGACCTTAATGGAATCACTCTTCGCCACCTCTAAACGAACCTCTTCACTACCGACACCGATAGTGTCGTGATATTTGATAGCCCCATCTCCATTGTGGTCCATGGTTGCTTAAACTTCATCTGTACTCCGTATGGGCATACGCTATCACCCCTCTCCGCCTTCTTACAACCCTCAGGGTTTCGGCACTTATTCCTCCCTTGCGCTTGGTGACATCGTCGACGTTCCGGCCAAGTCTGATGACGTCGCTTGCTGGATTTCACGAAATTCTTCGCTTGCTGGTTTTCACGGTATTCTCTGGCTTGGGGAACCTCAATAGTCAGCTTTGGTTCGTCGAGGTTGCCGTCTGTCCGTCCGTGCCACTTCGCCTACTCTTTTGCAACCAGTAGCTTTACCCTTAACCATGAACACGTTGCTTCAGCTTCTGTTAATATTAAGAACACTTGGTTGAAGCTGATAAGGGACGCTTAAAAATTAACTAAACATTTAAACAAAAATCATTGAATTCTTCCCAAACACACAATAATAAATTGTAGATATATAACACCTCCAACACGCATTCCACTTTGTTCTTGTCATTTTGTCAAAGTCAATTCAAAACTCACGGTATCTTCTTCTTCTTTCCTTCTTGATAGAAAGGTAGTGATCACCTAGACGATTCTAATGTAGTGTTGCAGCTTTCCTTACTACTTCTCTCCACTTATGCCTATTCACTGCATTGCAAGCAGCTTCTCTAAAACTTGTCCCAGTACATTCTCTTATTTGGTCAGACCATCTTCTCGGGGAACGACCTCTCGGTATAGTCCCTTCCACCTTGTTATAGACGACCAACCGCTCTAAATCATCATTATTGCGTCTTGTAACGTGGCCGAAGTATTTTAGCAGCTTGGTGTTCACTATTTGGGTTAGTTCCTTAATTTCCCTAAGGACAGACTCGTTTATTCTTCTTGCCGTCCATGGGACTCGAAGTATTTTTCTCCAGCAGTGTATCTCGAATGCATCTATTTTTCTACGGTCTTGTGCTTTCATGGTCTACGATTGCGCTCCGTAATATTAGAGTTTCAACTATTTTCTTTTTAGGGGTTTAGCGTGATAGCACTGTCCTTCCAGGTTTTTTCCAGGCTTTTCATTGCTCCCCTTGCTATTTCTCTTCTGCGTTTTATCTATTGTGTGCAGCCTCCTTCATTTGTTATTAGTACACCCAGGTAAACGAACTGATGTACTGCTTGGTACCATCCTACTTTTGTTATATCTGGTCTATTATTATTTCCCCTGTCTACAATCATGATTTTTGTTTTTTCATGGTTGATATCTAGACCTTATTCTCGGCTTTGTGTTTCAAGTCTCCTAATCAGGTTATTTAGTTCCTTTGGATCATTTGCTAGTAGGATGGTGTCATCCGCGTCTCGGAGATTGTTAATTTTGGTTCCGCCCATAGAGACTCCACCGGTCCAGTCTTCCAGTGTCCTACGCATTATATATCCCCGTACACATTAAACAGGAAGGGTGACACGATACATCCCTGCCTAACGCCTTTTTGTATTGTGAATCTGTCCGATAAAAAGTTCCCAACATATACCACGGCTTCATTAAATGTATATAGTTTGGCTATGAAGAATATCAGGTGTTGTGGGGTTCCCATGTCATATAGTATAGTCCATAATTTGTGCCATTTTAAGCTATCGAATGCTTTGCGATATTCCACGAAGCACATGTATAAGGGTTTGTTAAACTCCCGACTTTTCTCAATAATTTGCCGAATATTGAGTATATGTTCGCGGGTCGCTCTACCTGCTTGTTCTGGAGGAACTTGCCACTGTAGAAAAGCTTTCAGTTGTTCATTAATTTTAGTGAGAAGGACTTTACTGGCGTGTGACAACAGAGCTATTAATCTGTAATTGTCACACTTTTCTTTAGATCCTTTCTTATGAAGTGGGATTAACGAAGAAGTAGTCCAGTCGCAAGGCTAACATCCAGTATCCCAGATATCCTGACAGATTGTTTATGCACACAATCTGTCAGGATGTCACACCGCTCTCACCCATTGTCTTAATTATTTCTGCCGATATCCTATCGATGACGGGTGCTTTTTCTGATTTGAGTCTTTTTATGGCGTTTTTTACTTCATCTTTAAGAATTGGGGGTTCCTGTCTTACTTGGTTGTCAAGGTTTGCTTCTGTGGTTTTGTCTTTATACAGGTTCTCACAGTAAATCTTCCAAACATCTAGTATCCCTCTGATATCTGTGATCTTTTTCCCTGCCTCATTTTGAATTGCCCACGTGCGTGGTGCAAACTGTTTGTTAATCCTTCGGACAAGTCTGAATAGATCTTTTGTATTGTTGCTATCTGAATGTATCTGTGCTTCTCTACAAATCTCCTGAATATAGTTGTTTTTGTCTGTCCTGCATCCTTTTTGTATTTGTCGACTAAGTTGTGCATATCGCTGGCGTTCTTCTGCTGAGTTTAAGCAACTTATTTTAAGTTGTCGCCTGTTTTCCACAATTGTTAGTGTATCGGTCGTCATCCAGTGTTGTTTTTTCGGGGATTGGTTTACGGGTTGTTCATCGATTATTGTTTGGACTATCTTCTTGGTGGTCTCCCATTTCTCGCTGGCTATGGTGGTTTCCGATTGTAGGAGAGGTTCATTTGAGGTTTTTATTTTAAATCTTTCCTCAAATTTGCGGCTCCTGTAGTTTAACTCTAAGACGAGCTAGCAGTAATTTGTGATCACTCCCGCAATCTGCACCTGGCAATGTCTTTGCATTGGTTACGGACGATCTCCAGCGTGATCTTATTAAAATGTAGCCAATTTGGTTTTTGTGATTGTCATCTGGAGATGTCCAAGTGTATAGCCTGCGAATATGCTGTTTGAACATCGTGTTTGTGATTGTAAGGTTATTTTCAGTACAAAAGTCTATCATTCTTGCACCTCTTGAGTTACGTACACCAATGCCGTACTTTCCAACTATGTTTCTGATATGATCGTCCCCCGAAGTGTTTCCTACTTTGGCATTGAAGTCGCCTAAAATCAAGGTTATTTCTCTATTTGGTATGGATTGTACCGTGTCTTCCAGTGTTCCTTAGAAAGCTTCAAGTTCCTCATCATCAGCTTCAGATGTTGGTGCATATATTTGTAGGATGTTTATGGGGGCTGATTTTGAGTGTAGTTTGATGGTTATTATTCTGTCATTCACTGTGTTGTAGACCGCTAAGGATTTGTACATGTCGCCCAACAGTACGCCAGCTACACCATTCCTGCTATTATCATCGTTTCCAGAGAAGAATATGTTGTTTCAGTTGATTGTTGACAAGTGCCCTCTTCATTTCCAATGTGTTTCATATAAGCCTACGACGGATAAGTTGCATCGCTGCAGCTCTCGTTCGACTATGTGTGTTTTCCCGTTCGCAGAAGACCACGGATATTCCAAGTGGCAAGATTTTGCATGTTTTTTTATCTAATTGGTGATGAATTGAGTTTTTCGTCACCAGTTACGAAAACATATTTTTAAAGAATTATCGCTCCCATATTTTAACCAAAAAACATTCCTTGGTCCATCTCACATTCGTATCAATAACAACTAACCCATAAACTTAACCATTTTGTCAGGCGACAGTTCAAAGCATGTCGGTTCTCGGTTAATACGCCTGACGGTACTTTTTATTATACAAATAGATGTTCAGTGGACAAACACCGAGATTACGAAACACTAAATGATTTAAGAATATTCTCGTTTACTGTTTAAAGACAAAGCCGTATGCCCGCGGTGGAATGTCTCAGTTCAGTTTAGGCTGTACCCAAATATTTGTTTTCTTGTTGTCATTCAAGTTTCGGAAGAATATACGCAGTGTCTCTTTTAAGGTTTTTTATAATACAACTGTAATATAATATAGAGATCATACGGAGCAGACATTCACTACGTTTATTTCGATAAGCGGCCTGGGAAATTGGATTAAAAATGGAGATGTATAAACGGTTGGGATTAACTTTCCATCAGGCAACTGTAAAAGTCAATTACAAAATATTTTAGCGTTGACTTCAACCAAGCGGCTTTAGATCATGACACAAATAAGGATGTAGTCATGTCTAGCTTCACAGCAATAAGCCATCGTCTCTGCGTCCACCTAAAGTCAGTTCCATCTTACGCATACGCAAAAAACTGGATTCAAAGTGGATTGAACGCGAGAGTTAAACCACTTTCATATATGAAATAAACGTTGAAATTGCCGAAATAGATGTGGTAATAAAGGTTTAGTACCAAATCAAGATACTGAGTTATATGTAAGATCCTTCGGTTTGCACAGTCATATTCCAAAGGGGCGCTCATCTCTGATAAAAACGACAAAACAGCGAATTATCTCCCTCTATAGTAGTAGTTCGGTCCCGAACGTTCTGATTCGTCCATGGTTATGGTGTGTCAGTATTCGCCATTCTTTTCTGTCTTCTACTGCTCGCATTACTTCTGAAACCGACATGCATGAAGTCCTTTATTGGGTCTATGAACCTTACAGGAGATCTGCGTTCTTTCGTAGAATGTGTCGGAAAAATTTAAGCATCCGACGTTGTGTTATTGATAGAAGTCGATCATGATCATTTATTTCTAGCTCTCTGAGAATGAAGATATTCGTTTTGTGTGCTGTCCAGGATATTCTTATCATTCTCCGGTAGCATGTCATTTTGAAGGCCTCTATTCTCCCGCGAACTATAGGTTCATGATTCAGACCCAGAAGTTGCTATGGAGAAGACTAGTGCTTTCATTAGTTATGTTTTCGTTTTTTTGTGTTGTGGTCCTTCCATATGTTTACCAGCCTGCCCAAAGCCATTCCACTTTGCAACACGTTTTTCTGATTGAATCCAAAATGAAAGTAAAGATTTTTTCCCCAATTAATTAAAAAGGAACCTAGCCCCGGAGAGTTGTATTGCAAAGCCCGGCCCCTGTCGTGGGGTCGTTTGAGCGCCACCCGTTCTAGCCAACTAAACAGAAAAAGCTCTGCTGGTGTTGTGCAGGGTGGCTAGGTCAGCTCATAAAATCAACGGGTACTTAATTTCAAACCCACAAGAAAACGAGAATATAGGCGGGATTATAATCAATTAACTTAACTTATCAAGAAAACACAATTTAAACATTTAAAGAACAATATATTGGCTACTAACTTCTTTTTTTTTTAAACACCGCAATATGTTACAGTAAAATCTGCGATTTCCAAAGACCAAGGAAGATCTGATGACTATTAACGAAATTGATAAATAGAGTACAATATGGAGATTGTACGGATACCAATTCGGTTGTTAATACTCGGTTCTGTATGCCTTAGCACTAAATGCACTAAATACTACTTATCGAAGTGATCACTTTGACGTTAACTAAGCCAATTACCACTAGTGATAATAACATGTAGCAATGAACTGCCACAATAATTAAATCAAATGACTCGATAAGTTAATAAAGGAACAAAACTAGAATAAAACTATTGAAAGCGTGGCTTTCGATGCTTGATTCATATTATAAAGAGAGAAACTTCAGAGCGGTTGTATTACTTGATAAATGAATGAAAAGAATAAAATTATTGAGCCAACGCTTGACGTATATTAAAAAAGAAAGAAAATTCAGAGCAAACAGATTAACTGGTCCGATAAACCAGTGATTAAATGAAAATAAATTTAATGAACTATCTCGAAGCTTGGCGGTAAAAGTTGATTTATATTAACAGAAGGATAACTAAAAGCGATTATATTAAACGGATAAACAAACGACTCAATGAAACATAAAGCTTCTGTACAATACCCCAAATCCGGTCGTCGAACTCTGGTGGAAGCGCCGGGCACTTATAGAAGATCTAGCCGAGGTCTCGATAGCTTGGTGTCGAGATCGGCTGATCTGATAAGTGCTGTGGGTAAAGTCTGCTTCCAACCCTCTAGAACAGGGTGATTCTAGCTGCAGGTAAAGGTAGTGGCCTGCGGGTAAGCGTGGTGGCCCTCCGGGAAAAGGTTGAACCCTCCGGAAAAAGGTGGTGGCTCTTCGGAAAAAGGTTGTACCCTCCGGAAAAAGGTGGTGGCCTTCGGGACAAAGGTTGTACCCTCCGGAAAAAGGTGGTGGCCCTCGGGAAAAAGTCCTGAAATAACGCAGTGCGCATTAGACGTAGCCCCCTTGCTTTAATAAAAACCATAGCCCCCCCTCGCATGAATATATTTTCTTTATAAAATAAATTCCCCCCAAAAAAAATTATCCATGAATTTTCAATGACCATCGGCAAATAAAACATGTACCAACTTGAATATAACAAAGATAGGGATGAATCACCCCTAAAACAATATATAAACTTCCCCATGTGATCGAAATTAAAGTTACAATAAAATAAAAATTCGGATTAGATAAAATGGAGTAGATAAGATAACATGTGAGACGCAAAAGCCACTGGCGGTATATGCACACAAAAAGGTAACACAGATAAGCAATTAAATCATTAATTTAGGCAAAACGGTAGCAATAATTACCTCGATCGTGTGTGTGTGAGGGCTAACTAGGAGAGATTCGACGGTCTCGGTCTTATATGACGAACGTGGAAAGCCTCTATAAATAATGAAAAAAAAACCGTTAGCATCATGGCGTTCACGCGCTTCACAGGCAATAGAAAAAGAAATCCAGAGAAAATGCTTACCTAATACAGCAGTATCTAGATCCCGATTAATCGGTCGTGTCAAAACACAAACAGAAAATCAACACAATATATCCCCAAAGAAAGGGTAGAATTGAATCACAATAAAATGTTGTGTCTCTAACTGCACTAGCAGAAGGCTTTTCTCCTCGCCAAACGATCAAACTAGAAGGAACTCTCGACTGAAGCAAGCCGAGCGATTTCGATACGGGGAATAATTCAAAGACAATAAACGCCTTAATTCTCGTTTATGATAATGATAAACGACGGCGGAAGCCACGAATAGTGAGCTAAAATTAAATTTTTCAAGAAATGCTAGGAAATACTCTTACGAGAATAATAAACCTTTAAAAATCTAAATCGAGAGCGACAAACACGGATGCGTAGCCCATCCCTATTATTTGGAACGAACCTCACAAAAACTAGTCTGCCGTATAAAGCGATAAATTTATTTAAAGCAGAGGTCCAAAAACGATCTAACGATCTTCAGAAAGCGCAGCCGGTAATTGGTGCTCCGCAACCAAAGGGTTCCCAAAAGGTTATAAAATATGCCCAGAAATTTAAAATATGGATCAACAAGTCAAAGGCAGCGTATTTGCAGGCTAACAGAATTCTTAAAAATATAAATCGGTTCGTTGACCGTTCTACCGTAATGTAATACAAATCAAACCAAGCTAATCTAATAACAATGTGCATCGCTTATCAACTAAAATAAATAGTCACAAAGTGTTATAAATGCTAATACACATATATAGTTAACCTATACTTAGAATATAGTTGATTCATATTAGGAACAGCGGCAATTTCAAGCGAATTGTTAGCAAATAGAATCAATGAATTTAGAATTAAGGAACCGATGAGTGCAAAATACAGCATCTTTTTCCCTAAATGCGGCATCTAAATGAAATTTTCACATGTTTGCCATTGGCAAAATCGAACTGTTACAACTTCTACGCTTTATTTCGGATTCAGACACCCCCCTCCCCCCTTAGTGGTTATACACAAGTAGAATTTTCTTTGGTTACATTTCGATGTCGTTAATGAGTCGTATGGATGGTAATGTCTCGGCTCCGTCCACTATCATAACACAGCATTTTAATCTGTGTTATCTGTTCCTCTATGCGCTATAAAATTTCATACATTTCTGGTTTGCCCTTGGCCATTATAAGTATATCGTCACGTCGGCTTATCGCAGATTCGATATCTTTTTCCTCCCACCCTCCCATTAGTCCTCCAAATCATTTCTAATGATCCATTCACCGTAGCAGTTAAAAGGTACACCTTTTCCCACTTTAAAATTTTCAGTATTCACCCTCTGCCATAGTGTTGCTGTAATCCACGAAACAGAGCATCGCAGGGACGTTGTATTCATAAAGTTTTCTGTTATTTGTGGAACATTAATTAGTTGGTCTCGTGTTCCTCTCCCAGGTACAAATCCAGCTTGTACTTGGGGCAGCAGGTATTTTTCAGCCGTTCCTGTATTCCTTTCATGGGCGTGAAAGAATGAAACACAATTTTAACAAATGGTTCAGACACATTTGATGTTTCAAAAAACACTTCCTATCTCCCGTGTAACCGATTTAAACATGGCTGGATACATAATGGTACTTGACATGAAGAACACGTGTACCTTGTTCTTTTTTCGGCTATTTTCGTACTGCAAAGCCTACATCTTTTGTAAGTTTTATTTTGAATGGGAAGATGTTTACCAACCTCTGATAAACGAACTTCTTCTGGAACCGCACGTTTATTTGATAGAAATAACACAGGCCTATTTCGATGTTTTCTGGAGGTATACCCGTCTATTAGTTGTCTTGCCAAATTAATCCTGAACGTCAACTGATCGCAGGTCCTTTTTTAGCTGTATTCATAAGTATATATGAATTGACAGTAGCCATATCCACCAGATAATAAAATATACGGTGCCACCATTTTGTAGACCTTCGACCAATAGCATACCTTTCGTGGAGTTGATCAAATTTACCGACGCCTCCCATAATTTTATTATATTCAGATACAACTTTGGGACAATAAGCCGTTTCTCTTTCTCCTGTCTTATTTCGTCTCAACATAGTCGTTGTTTCTTTGGGACAAAAATAGTTTCAAATAACATAGACAAATTTACTATCCATCCACTAGACTGCAGATAATTCTCGTTTAGTTTCAAACATGAATTCACCGTGTTTCAATTTGGTTTTGTCTTTGTAGATATCTGGAAGTTCTTTCTATTTGACCAAACTGTACCTAGAGCATATATTCCGTCCTGTTGTAGTTTTCTCAGAAGACTGACTGAGCTAGAGAAATTGCCAAATGCTACAAGACAGTTCTTATTTTTCAACGTTGATGTGAGGTTTATAACTACTCTTTCACCCAAATCGTAATTATCCGTTTCTAAGTTGGTATTCTTGCCAGTGTATATATCAAATTTACAGATATACCCTGTAGTGGAGTCTGCCAAGCACCAAACTTTATACCCCCGTTTCACAGGCTTCATGGGCATGTACTGCTTTATTGAAGAGCGTCCTTTGAAGGCGATCATTGATTCGTCGACAGCCAAGGACACTGAATGTTCGTATGGCTTACAGAAAGAATTATTGTGCTTTATAATAAGACGTCTTACCTTATGCAACTTATCATATCCTGGCTCACCTTTTGGAATAGTATTTGTATCGTCATTTAGATGAATATTCTCTACAGGCTTTTATACCTCTTGGATGACATGACTTGGGCAACGGATGGAACCGCGAGGAATGGATCACTTGACCAAAAGTGTGTTAACTGAGGAAGTTGGTGGATGCCCATTATAATCATCACTCCTAGAAAAGCTTTGATTTCTTCCTTGGATGTATCAATCCAGTTTTTTGAAGGTCCTGGGCCATTTTTTTTGTTACTTTTTCTTGGCAGGTCTTCTGATGCATATAAATTAGTTTGCTCAACGATAAGTTCCAAGATGTCATCATTAAATATTTCATGGAAATAATCTTTGCATGAGGAGGCATTCGGACGCTAACCTCAGCGGTTTTTTTTTATGGCAGTGGCACACGCACTAAAGGTAGATCCTATGGCGCTCGACGAGCGGTGTGTGTGCGAAGATGTTGATTGACACGGTTCTTGAATAGTTGTAGGTTGTAATTAGTGGGAAACAGATGTCCTGGAAGTGAGTTCCACAGTGATGCAGTGCGCCAGACAAAGGAGTTCTGGTAAAGCGATGTTCTAGGTGTTTCTAGTTGTACGACGAACTGGTGCGCTCCTGCCGTATGTCGGGACTGCCTGACAGGAGTTGCCAGGGGCGGGATTATGTGGGCCAAATCCTGGGAACATCTGCCGTGAAAGTATCTGTAAAACAGAGACATCTCGGCCACATGTCTGCGATGGTCCAGACTATCCAGATTCCGGGTCAACTCCGGATCGCCGACGAGACGCACAGCCCTCTTCTGAATGGAATCCAGCAGCTTTAGGGTATGCTTTGGTGCGGCACCCCAGATATGTGAGCAATATTCCAAGCACGGTCTTATTTGCGCTTTGTACAGCAAGAGCAACTGCTGCGGTGTATAGAGTTTTTTGTTGCGAAATAGCGCACCAAGCTTCTGGGAGGCTGATTTTGCGATGTTAGCAACATGGTCATGCCATGACATATTGCTGTTGACCGAGACACCCAGCAGTCCGATTGACGAGGATGAAGGAATGGTCGATCCTGCCATAATGATGTCAGGGCCCGCTGTATTGGCCCTCTTGGTATACGTTGCTGCTTGGGTCTTTGCTGCATTGAACTGTACCAAATTTCGGTGGCCCCAAGTTTGAACTTTCTCCAGGTCTTGATTAATAGTTGTAATCTGCTCCTGTCTGCAGTGATGAGTCTCAGTCGCTGGTAAGGGTTTTTCTGATCTAAAGTAGGAGACAAGGGTACTGTCATCTGCAAAACTGTAAACAGGATTATTCGTTTCGATCAGCAGGTCATTAATATAGATGAGGAACAGGGTTGGTGAAAGTATTGCGCCCTGAGGCACGCCCGCGTTGATGGTGAATGTGTCCGAGATATGTCCATCGACTGCAACGTGTAGGGATCGGTTCTTGAGGAAACTGGCCAGCCAGCTGCAGAGAGAAGCTGGCAGTGCGAAGGACGGCAGTTTGTTGAGCAGTCCATCTTGCCAAACTCTGTCGAATGCCTTTGAAACATCCAACGCAATCGCTCGAGACTCTCCGTAGTTTTCAATTGCCCTACTCCATATATGAGTGACATAGGCCAATATATCTCCTGTCGATCTCTCTTTGCGAAAACCGTATTGATTATCGCTGATTATTCTGTTGTTCTCGAGGTACTTGAGTAGTTGCTGGTTGACTAACGTTCCATGACTGGAGATTATTGGAAGCAAGGCAATTGGGCGATAGTTTGAGGGCGTGGTTTTCTTGCCTTTTTGGAACAGGTTGGTTGCACTCGAGCAACTATCCAAGAGGATGGGTAAATCCCTTTTCCGTAAAAAAGAGAAAAAAGCATGGAAAAACGGGTGTTAGTTCGTTGGCGCAGTTCTTTAGCAAGATGGCAGGTATTCCGTCCGGTCCTGATGCCTTTTGCATATCTAGTTCTTTAAGGATTTTGCGAATATCATGGTGATGAAACTTGACTTCTGCCATGGTAGTGTTGATGCTCGATATGGTTGGGAGAGTCTTGCCTTGGGGCACGTCTAAGGTAGAGTGCGATGAAAACATTTTAGCGAGCATGTTTGCTTTTTCCTTGGCTGTAGTCGCCGTGATGCCACGTTCCTCCGTCAAAGGTGGGAGAGACGTTTTTGTAAAGTTGTTACTTACTGCCTTTGCTACCGACCAGAAATTCCTGGAACGACTGGGACATTGCAAAAGTTTATTCCTGATCCTTTGATTGTGTTTGTCCTTAGTTTCGTCGATCACACGTTTGCATTCGCAAATAATTGCGATTTTCAGCGGTCTGATTTTGCTGCCAGTACTTATAGGCTTGCTGTTTCCTACCTACAGCTCTTTCGCATCTTCTGTCAAACCAGGGCTTTCCTTTTGATGGTAACTTGATGGAATTTGGGATGTATGCTTCCATTCCTGAGGAGATTACTTGCGTGATCTCTTCGCAGCAGACTGACGGGTCGTCAGTGCGAAAGCAGACGTCGAGCCAAGGAAAATTTAGGTAGAACTCCCTTAGATCGTCCCAGGTTGCAGAATTGTAATGCCAGATTTTGCGAGGCAATGGTGGGTCCTTATGTATGAGTGGCAATTCGCACACCGTTGTAATAAGTTTGTGGTCGGAAGTACCTAATGGCGGACCAACTGTAATTGTGTACTGGCAGGATTGGTGGTTAGAAAGAGATCCAGGAGGGCGGCGAATTCGCCCCTCTCTGAGATTCGAGTTGGTTCGTCTACAAGTTGAGTAAGCCCGCAGCTGATGGCAAATGCTTCAGCTTCTCTACCTTCGTTGTCGGTCTTGTTGTGATGTTTGAGCCAGTTTGTGTTGTGGGCATTGAAGTCTCCCAGAGCGATTATTTCTGAACTGGGGTGATCGACCTGTATTGAGTCAAAAGTGGTAGCTAGTGTTGAGAAAAAGCTTTGGTAGGCTCTATCGCTCGGAGGGCGATAGAGACAACATATAAACTTGGTCAATCCCTTGGTGGTGAACTTGAGCCACATGACCTCAAGGTTGTTCGGTTCGAATGTTTCCTCGCGGTGACATGACATGAAGGGTCGCTTCGTACAAAAAGGCATATTCCGAACTTATGTCTAAATCGGGTATGTAAGTCGTAACCAGGATAGGGGTAGTTCACTGTTGTTGTTGTTGTAGAACATACTTGTGTTTCTGTAAGGGCTAGTATGTGTGGTCTATTTGCTTGTAGATGTTGGTGTACCCAATTTATGTTTGTATTTAGGCCTCTTATGTTGCAGAAATCTATTCTAAATTGGTTCGGTATCTTTGCTATCTGTGAAATGCGGAATGAAGGGCTCCCAGGGCCACTCAGCGCCCGGAGATCCGAATGGCCGGGGAGTTTACTTCCGGAATATTTTGATTCTGGAAGCACCATCATATCCATATATTCCTACTGTGGAACTCGGGAACACCAGCGCGGAAGCGGAACGTGATTTGGGAAAACCACTTAGCGCTTCCCAGTTCTGGTGGGGTGGTCTTTCACCGGACGATGCGAGTAGGCGTATGCATAGCATCGGCCTCAGACTCATTCCTCTGGTGGTCCCTAGGTTGACAGGGGTAAAAATGGGGTTTGTTGGATCACTCCCCAGTGATCAGCTCCAGACTTTGACGCGGTATATGCATGTTATGTATCAAGCATTGCCTCTTCAAATATTTTCGAAAAACAAGGAGTCAAAGCAGTTGGTCTATAGTTCCCAGAAAAAAAACAGGATCCCTCTTTTTTAACAGAGGAATGAATGAGTTTATTATTTTATAATGAAATGGAAAAATGCCCTTTTACGAGATATGTTAAAGATCTAATGCAAGCGTCTGCGGGAGGGATACTAGAATATCATCAGGTCTACGAGATCTTTTATTTTTTGTATTTTGGTGTCTTGGTATTCAAGTCTTCTTTCTCACTGAAAGGCACAAAGCTCATACTATGCAAAAATATTATTACATTTGTTAATAGATATATCCTTTTTTTTGCTTAAATTGCCTAAGATTTTTTGACGTTCTTCTATAAAATTCATTAAAATAAACTGCCACTTTTGTGGGTTGTTCTACTAATAACCCGTTATCTCATATTATCTTATCATATTGTCGAAACGGTGTTGAGAGTACCTCTTAAATCGTCATATTAGATGTCTTGAGAAGCCAGATCTACGATGTCAAATAATATAGTTAAAAAATCGGCAAACTAAGTACTGTAAGCGTTTTCATATTCAATGGCTTTGTGGGCTTCTGAATTCAGAGTGACTTTATTAATCTCTAAGTGTCCTGCACCGTGTTGACCTTAAAATGTTCTCTCTGGCTTGCATTCTTTCATTGTGTTCTTCTCTCTGTTTGTCTCTCACTTAACACTTACACAATTTACTTGGAATCGTATAATAAGAATCAAATAACAGTGGAATGTTCTGCTTACTCTCGGCTACTTTTTAAGAGGATCTAAGTGCGACCGAACCTAACTATTTATTTATTTCTCTTCATTCTTCAGCACGTGTTAAAAATTACCGGGTGGTCCGTGGCATTCTGATAATTTACCGAAAATGCTGACCCGTTATTTTTGGCACTGGAATGGGTAAACACTTTTAGTAGTGGATTCTTAAGGATTTAATTAATTGTTTGTAAAGAAACATTGTCCTTTGTACATACATTATCATCTAGTACTAACATCAACCATTTATAAATAATACAATGTCCATTTAGTGTGTAATTCTCTAATATCTCGTTAGCTATCAAAGATAGAAAAATTGTGAAAGGTACACAGCATGCACGTTTTAAAATTAACGGGAGCTATACAGTATGTTTCGCAAAAGCGGGGCTGCATTAATGGGAATACTTATATTTTTAGCTGATATATGTTCTATCCTAAAATAATATTTGGTTTGGCTGCGACGTTGCCGATGTATAATTTATGTCTCTTAATGTTTTATATTAGAGTTGTATACAATAAGTTACCTTGTAACCAGCTTTATTCGCTATCTGCTCATTCAGCTGTACATATGCCTGACTCACTCAGCCGTTTGTAGTTTTGTTCTTTTTAAAGGCGTGGGTTGAAGTTTATGGCAGTTAGAGCGTGCGCCACTAAATTTTCACTGCAAGAAATTTATTAGAAATTCTATATGTCTGAAAATCGGATAATAAAATTTAGAAAAAAGTACCCTGTGAAAGAGCGTAAAAAAATTAGAATGAGATTGAATTATAGCCTAAATACAGTTTCCAAAATAAACACCAGGATTAAGACAAACAACCAGTTAATTAAAAAAAAATACTACTTAGGTAGAATAACTTACTTTCCTAAGATTTAGAAGATTATCTAGGTACTGATGGTTAATATAATGCTGATAAAATGTATGAAATATCACTGAAGCTGACCTATTTATGTCACAGGTGTTAATTAATGTTCAGCATTTTAAGATCGTTTACAGTCATACGCCACTATGCTATATTAGTCGCTTCTGATTGGTGGATTAACGTCACGTTCACTTTATCTACGGTTGAGTCAGTTTATTTTACCAGGTCTAAATGGTCTAGTGGTCAGATTCTGCGTTTGGAATGTGAACGTCCCGCGTTCAATTCCCAGGGGGGGGATTGGATTTTTTGAGGTTATGTTTGTTTCTTTTTGTAAATTTGGGTTAGTTTCAGTTAGTTTTGACTAGTTGCGCCCCGAAGCGAGCGGGGGGCCATTCGTTAAGAGTTAATAGTACTCTAAAGTGACGTTAACCCACCAATCAGAAGCGGCTAATATAGCATAGTGACGTAGGACTGTAAAGGATCATACAGTGCTAATGTTCAAATTACAATTATTATATTAATTGCTATGGTAATTAAGTTTCATGTTGACACTCTAACACTAGAAATTACATAAAGTGGTATAAATCGTGAAGGAAAAAAACTCCAAGTGTATAACACCAAATAGTTGTTCACCGATTCCACCGCCACATCTTGCAAGAATCATTCAGGCACCCCCGAGACCGGTTTCTACCCTGTTAGGCGTCATCAAATCATGGGCGCCGGCAGGGGGGGGGGAGGGGGGGGGGGGGGGGGGGGGGGAAGGGGGGGGAGTTCCCCCCCCCCCTGGAACATTAAAATATAATAATAGTATAAAAGTACATTTCAAATTATTGAGTGAAACCATAGGTACCTGAAAATTACATTGACTATTTTCTGGCTCTGCTTAGCATTCGCAGAGAATTTGAGAATAATAATAAAGACAGAGTTATTGAAAACGCAATAAATCGGTTTTCACAAAAGAGAAGAACACTGCTATTACTTTTATCCGATTAGGAAAATATAGGTATGTACATCCGTAGTCCATAGGATATTTTTTAGGATAGATACATGTTCAATCAAAAAATGTATGTCAAAGTTACGCTACAGTTAAGTTTAAGTTAAAGTCAAGCAAACCAAGACCGTATATATGTATTTGTGACAATAAAAAAAGCGTGTGCACTATGTGCGCATATCAGAAGTGAAACTTCTTAAACTTAAACGCGCTAGCCTCGGGTTTGGTTAAAAAGTAGTTTTTTTTAAATATATCACTCAATTAACAACAAGGGAAGGCCTAAATGAAAAAAAATATTCTTCATAAAAGTCTCGCGTATGTCTTGAAAAGGTAATAGAGTAAACCCCATATTTGTTTCTTGTAAACTAACAAAGATATCACAATAATTAAACGCCCTAGCCTTATACATATCTGAACGGATTTGGTTAAAAAGTAGTTTCTTTGAAATATATCGCTCAATTAACAAAAAGGGAAGGCCTAAATGAAAAAAAATATTCTTCATAAAAGTTTCGCTTATGTCTTGACAAGGTAATAGAGCAAATCCCATAATTTTTGCTTGTAAACTAACAAAGATATCACAATACCAATATTCTCATATTTTTCGGTCCACCAGGTCGTGTCGCTCATCGTGTATCGCCCGCCGTGTGTCGCGACCTTCAAATTTCACTTCAAAATATTTAAGTTTCAATCTATGTTTACTTTATTACCCCCTCCCCATAGGCTCTCAAAAGTTTTCACAATATTTGTATACAAATAATACAGTTTTTAATTTCAATTAAACCTAACCTATGAAAAAGAAGAAGAGTTTTAACGATTGCTGATTCGATTGTTATATTATATCAAGAGCGAGGTCCAATTCCAGATTACAATTGTTGCCTGTTGCCCAGCCCTACTTTTGTTTTTGTTTAATTGACTTGGAAAATGTGTCAATAATAGGTACTTGGTAAAATCCGCTTCGTCCGCTCGTAGAAGGCGTGTTTTTTTTAACAATTATAATGACTTTTGGGTAACAATAGGACGTGGCACCCCAAAATTTTTCGCCTTCGGCGAATTTTACCCTCCCTTCCACCTGCGTCGATCTTTTCTCTCACATCAACTTGCCCCCCCCCCTGGAATTTCACCTGCCGGCGCCCATGGTCTGGTTTAGCCTGAATGACCCTTGCAAAATGGGCAACTTAAATCAGTGAACCCGTCGTCCAGCGCGGCTTTTTTGCAACACTGGCGCCATCTGCCGATTGCAGTTTGAACACCAGATAGCAAGGCTGCCTCGGACTCGTTTTAGGATCCTTTACAGGCGTAGCCGACTATATCAAAATCGGCCTCTCCTATTGGTCGATCCGCATGGCCCTCCGCTCGCTTCGCTCGCTACGGGGGCTCAACAAAAGGAAACTAACCAGGTGCTAACCCAATCTAACCCAAGACATACCCAAAATCAAGAAAAAAAGCTGTTTAGAAACATAATCTTTAAAAAAATAATAAAAAAAAGCAACGAGGTTCGAACCCGTGTTTTCCAGGTGAGACCCAACGATCTAAACCTCTACACCACGAGAGCTCTTGCGAGAAATTGATTGCATCATGAAGAAATATTGTAATACGAGATGGATCGACCAATAGGAGAGGCTAATTTTGATATTGTCGGCTACGCCTGTAAAGGATCTTTAAATGCGCCTTGGACATAGCGGCGTTCGCCAAATAAATCAGATAAAGTGGTAGAAATCGTGAAGGAAAAGAACTCCAAGTGTGCTATCTGGTGTTCAAACTTCAATCTGCAGATGGCGCCAGTGTTGCAAAAAAAGCCGCGCTGGACGACGGATTCACTGATTTAAGTTGCCCGTTTTGCAAGAGTCATTCAGGCTAAACCCGACTGATGACGCCTAACAGGGTAGAAACCGGTCTCGGGGGTGCCTGAATGATTCTTGCAAGATGTGGCGGTTGAATCGGTGAACAACTATTTGTTGTTACTAGAAATTACAATAATCAACTATACCATTTAGGCCTTGTAATCACTGCCACTGCAATTAAACTTCAAATCAAAAAATATCACTAGTTTTGGTACTTTAGCAAGGCTGTGATCAATAACTTAACATTCTTCTTCTTGTTCTTCTTTGTCAGCTTTATCCGGTCCACTCCTGGACATAGGCCTCTCCGAGTCTTTTCCATTCCTGTTGATTTTGAGCTAGTTGTGCCCAGTTTCTACCTGCGATTTTCCTGATATCATCCAGCCAACGCTTCTGCGGTCTTCCTCAACTTCTCCTCGTTTCTCTGGGGCGCCAGTGGATCACTTTGTTGATCCATATCCATTTCATCTCGGCCATGTAGCGGATTACGTCGGTCACCTTTGTGTCTGATCCGGTGTCTTATGGAAACTCCAAGCATTGCTCGTTCCATTGCTCTTTGTGTTGTTTTCAATCGGTTTGCACTGCCTTTTGTGATTGTCATTGTTTCGAGGCCATATGTTGCTACTGGCAAAATGCACATGTCATATACTTTGCGTTTTAAATGTATTGGAATATATGGATTTTGTTGAACGTATTTTAGTTTTTCAAAAGCAGCCCAGGTTAATTTCACTCTTCGCGTTATTTCCGACTTTTGATTCTCCTTTCCTAGTTTAATGAGGTGGCCTACGTATACGTAGTCGTCAATGTTTTTAATGTTTTCGTTAGATAATGATAATTGAATGTGATTGTGATCTTGGTTTTATTGATGTTCATTTTTGCTTTGGCTCGCGCCGCCTCAGAAGCCTCTCTCATCTCATCATAATTCTCATGCACACGGGAAAAGGTGGTGTCGTCCGCAAAGATAGTATAGTGCGTACTGGGGTCTATGTTAGGAAGATCGTTGATGTATATTAAAAATAGAAGGGGTCCCAGAACAGACCCCTGAGGAACTCCCACAATCAACTCCCTCCTTGCGGACATCATCCCTCCCACCCGTACAGCCTGAAACCTACCTTCAAGGTAACTTCTATTAAGGCAATACTGCTCATGTGAAAGTTGTAGAGTTTAAGCTTTTCCAGGAGTATGCTATGAGAGACACAATCAAACGCTTTGCTTAGGTCACAGAATTTTGTAGACACAAAGCTACGGTCCTCAAAGGCTTCCAAGAGAAGAGACACCAGTTCCATTGTTGCTGATGTGGTGATTCGCAGTTTTCTGAAGTCAAACTGAGAATCAGTAAAAATATAATTTGACTCAAAGAACCGCGATATACGTGATGCCATACACTTCTCGAATATTTTTGAAATGATTGGAAGTAGAGAAATCGGTCTGTAATTTGTGATGTTGTTTTTATCTCCTTTTTTGTAAATTGGTGTCACCAGGGCTTCTTTAAGATTCCAAATGATGAGAACAATATCGCCCGCGAAGCGTAGGTGATTTAGGTACGATCCGTCGATTTTTATACCCTTTTTTTGTTTCCAATCCATTTCCTTAAATATATCTTCCAGTGCCAGAGTGAACAGTTTTGGTGATATCGTGTCACCTTGTCGAACTCATCTATTTAGGTTTATTTTAGATGTTTTTATACTTTCGTCAATTTTAACATGCATTGTGGCGTTTCTATATAAATCCTTTATGACTGCATTGTATCTTGAGTCGATTCTAGCATTAACATGGCATTAAGGAAAGACCATGTTTTCATTGGGTCAAACGCTTTATTGAAGTCTATAAATGCGTGTATGTTGTATTCAGTTGTTTTTTGTATTATGGTGCGTAACGTTTGCAAATGGTCCATGGTACTGAATGTACTACGAAAGTTGTTCGGCAGGTTGGTAAAGCTCTAGTTTTTTGTAAGATATAATAATTTTTGTGTATAACTTATACAGATGTGACAGCAAACTAATAGGACGATAGTTTTCGATGTTACTAGTATCACCCTTTTTAAACAGGATCACAACCTCAGCATTATACCAATCAGTTGGTATTTTTGCTTCTTGTAAACATCTATTTAACAGTTTTTGAGTGTTTCCTCCAAATACTTTCCTCCAAACCTTATCATTTCTGATGTAATGTGGTCTTTTCCAGGACATTTACCATTCTTCATTCTTTTCATTCTTATTTCGTCGCATGTTATTTCTGGTAGATCTTCTGACCCTACGTTTAGTATTGTCCTGTTATCAATTTGGTCTTTGTTGGTCTTAGGTGTTGTTGATTTATATAGGTCGGTGTAAAAATCTTCAATTATTTGGGCAATTTGTTCTGGGTCGATACAATAACTCCTTTTTTTCAGTCTATTCAACGTGGTTTTTCCCTTTGATAGTTTTGATTTGTGAACTCTCATATTTTTGTTTTGTTCAATTGTTTCCTTAATGAACTTTATTTGTGGGTTCTTACATCCTTACGAATTGCCTTTTTCACCATTTTGTTCAAATCTCTGTGTTCTCTGTTCCCTTTTCTAAATATCTTCTCTGTCTCATTAGTTGGATGATATTGGCGCTTAGTTTTGAATGTGTCTGTTTTACTACCTTTGAGCATATTTTTTTAGTTGCTGTATGAATGGATGATTTGATTGTTTCGTTTGGTTGGTTTATATCCATATTGTCAATGATTTCTACTGGTGGTAATCTTTTTGTAATTTCTTGCCTTGCTGCTAGTTCCTCGTTTGTCGGGAACCTCGTTGTCTTGATCAGTTTATTCCTTTCCCGCCTTAGGTCTATGCGGAAACATGCTCTTACCATTCTATGGTCACTTCCTATATCTACTCTGCTTAAAACGGTTACGTCGCTACAGAGTTTACGGTTGTTTGATGGAACAAATCTATTTCGTTTTTGTTGTATTGTTGGGGCTCGACCATGTCCATTTTCGTTGAGGGTTTTTCTTCAAAAATGTGTTTAAACAGAACAGTGATTCCTCGCTAAGAAAGTTTACCAACCTTCCTACTCTGTCATTTCTCTCACCCAGCCCGTAAGCTCCAACGTATTCTGTGTCATCTGGTTTTTTTCTTCCAATTCTAACATTAAAGTCGATTGTAAAGAGCGGTCTCTCCGACCTTTTTACCGTTGTCACGTCTTCGTATTCATTCATGGTTGGGGCGTAAATGTTGATTATTTGCATGTCATATCGATTGTTCAAATTTAATATGATATATATGACTCGATTTGACATGGCACAGAACTTGGTAACTTTTGATTTAATATTTTTGTTGATCTAGAATCCGACTCCACCGAGATGATGATTATTGTCAGAATCCTTCTGGTATAGTATATGACCCGATTTTAGAGTTGTTATCTTTTCTCCTGGTAGTTGTGTGTTTCGGATAGTCCAATGATTCCCACTTTACATTTTCTAATTCATGTTCCAGTTCTTCCAGGTGTTCTTTCGATCTCATGGTGCGTACATTGTACAATTTATCCTTGTTTCCGTGTTTTATCAGTTTTTCTAAGACAACATGCTCAAATGCAAAATTATCTGGTTATTTTGATGCACAAGCGTAATTAGGGCGAATATTTCCCGAATAAGGACATGGTTTTATAAAATTCATTTTAGTTCTTTTTTTTTTAATCCGAAACGAAACATTTTTAATAATATATTTTGACTTTACTTTGACGTTATATATAAATTGTCGCTGTCATCGTAAGTTTACAATGGAATTACCATAGATACGTACGATGCAATTATCGCCGTACTCTCTTGGTTTCTTCAGTGCAATACCGCTGTAATTTTCCGGTAATTGCACTCCTCTAATGGGATTTTTTTATACATGAGGGAAATATTACACTAAACTACGCTTAGCTTATTCCCTTGGCAGCTGGAATATAGAAGACTTCTAAAATGTCTTCAAAATGCTAAACTAAAAGGAATTTACTGAATAAAATAAATTTAAATATAGGCGCACCAAGTAAGGAGAGTTGAGCTCAAGTCTACCGATATATCGGGGCGAGAAATTCAATAATAAGGTTTAAATAGTTTTAATTGATTTACTGCCCTGGGTTTAACAAGCAGATACAATAAACTTAGCATAAATAATCTAAACGCCTTAATTTAATAGCATATTTTTAGGTATTAAGGAGAATGAAAGCGATAAAAGATTGGCAGGGCTTTAGAGGACTGCATTTTACAAAAAATAACACTAGATAAGGTTAGAGAACTGAGCTTCAGTTATCTCTTGAAGTAATATTTCAGAATATACTTCTCGGTAATTGTCTTTAGAAGTTGGTTAATTTAATACAGGAGATGGACTGGTAGAGACATGGTGGCCAGACGTGGGAAAATGTGTGACACAAGCAAGAGTCTTCTTCTATTCAGGAAACCAAGACCAAAATCATCGGAAAGGGATGGGAATAATAATTCCAGAAAAACTATCCCCGTCTGTAATTAACTTTCTCCCACATTCAGATCGCATGGCATTACTTAGATTGAAAGCACGTCCGGTTAATCTCAACATCATTCAAGTATACGCTCCTACCTCAGACGTATCAGAAGTTGAAGTTGAAGAATTCTATGAAGAACTGAGACAGCTAATTCATAAAAACGTTAAAAAACATGAAATGCATCTCGTACTAGGCTACTTCAACTCCAAAGTTGGAAAAGGTATACCAGATGAACTAGTAGGCCCTTATGGATTGGGAGAAAGGAACGGACGAGGTGGGCGGCTACACCAGTTCTGTCAAGAGGAGCACATGAAAAAACCAATACTTGGTTTAGGCTACCACCCAGGTGTCTCTACACATGAAACATATAATTAGAAACCAGATAGGCTACATATTGGTCAACAAACGTTTTGGAACATCAGTAGCAAGAGCGTGTACATATCCTGGAGCCGACGTCCCTTCAGACCACGTACTTCTGATGGCGGAAATAAAAATAAAGATCACTAATGGGAGAAAACGGAAAGGGGAACCAAGGGTAGATTATGATAGGCTTAAAGATGAAAGCATCAAAAATAAAGTGAGCAAAACAATTTATTGAAAGGTTAGCAACGTTGGTCATGTCACAACCGGCTGAGGAGACGAATCTTGATAACGCGTGGGAAGACATGGAAGAAGTGATGATTGATACGGTGAAGAAGGAGAAGGATACAAGCAAAATATCAAAAGGAAGGACTGGATGACAGACGAGATACTGGCAATGTTTGAGGAAAGAAGGAAATACAAGAACCAGGGCAGTCGAGACAAATATATAACGTTGCAGAATACTGTAAGAAGGGCAATAAGAGCGGCAAAGAATAAATGGCTGAAGGAACAGTGCGAAGAGATGGAACGTTTACAAGAGCAGCATGATGAGTATAACCTGCACAACAAAATAAAACAAACAGCTGGAGTATATAGAAAACGAACTTTCTCTAACATACAAAATGAACAGAGGCAAATGTCACAAGACAGCGCACAGAGAAAAGCTATCTGGGAAGAGCATATTGGCAACCTCTTTGCAAATGAAAGACCTCAGTTAGAAGATAAGCTGGAGGATAATTTGTCTGGACCGTGCGTCGATTACAATAGAAGAGATTACTAGAGCAATAAATAGCTCGAAAGATAAGAAAACGGTTGGGCCAGATCTAGTGCTTGTTGGACTGCTCAAATTATTGGATAACGAAGGTATTAAGATGCTTCAGGGGCTTTTCAACCAAATTTACAACCCAGGAAAATTTCCAACCAAATGGCTTAGTTCTCTTTTCATCCCACTCCCAAAAAAGAACAACACAACAAGATGTGAAGAGCCCAGATTAATCAGCTTGATGAGTCACACTCTGAAAATATTTCTGAAAGTCATTCACTACAGAATTTCCACAAAATGCGAAGGCGCTATTGGATCCTCTCAATTCGGATTTAGAAGGGGTCTCGGTACGAGAGAGGCACTGGTCGCAACCCAAGTGTTAGTTCAGAACTGCTACGACCAAAGGAAAGATGTAGTGATGTGTTTCATAGACTACGAAAAAGCATTTGATAGGGTGCAACATCATAAACTCTTTCAAATACTGAGGCAACTTGACATAGATTATACGCTGTATTGAAAACTTGTACTGGAACGAATTGGCTGCAGTTAGAGTTGGTAACGAAGTTACAAAGGCACAGAAAATCCTTGGAGGTGTAAGGCAGGGATGTGTCCTCTCCCCACTTCTGTTTAACGTTTACTGTGAAAACATCTTCCAAGAAGCTCTCGAAGGGCAACAATTAGGCATCGAAGAAAATGGTACATGGATCAACAATATATGGTATGCAGATGACACAGTCCTGATAGCAGATAACATGAATGATCTCCTGGACACAGTTGGAATACACAGCCGGATGGGAATTAACATAAAAAAGACAAAATTCATAATAATCACCCGCAAATTAGATGAGTTTCAGAATGCAAAACTATCATACAATAGTGAAGACATAGAACGGGTAAAAAAGTTTAACTATCTGGGAACTTGGTTGTGTGAAGACTGGTCTTCAGACGTAGAAATCAAGTGCCGGATAGAAAAAGCGAGGAGCTCATTCATGAGATTCAGAAACGTCCTTACGAACTCTGACTTCGACCTCAACCTCAGAATAAGATTCACAAAATGTTACGTATGGTCCGTGTCATTATATGGCATAGAAGGCTGGAGACTGAAGGTTAATACCATGAACAGGCTGGAAGCCTTTGAGATGTGGGTCTACCGAAGAATCTTGAAAGTTCCTTGGACAGCAAAAAAAAACAACGAGGAATAGCTGAGGAGGATAGGAGCGTACCTGGGATATGTGATACGAAACGAGAGGTACCATTTGCTACAATTATTAATAGAGGGAAAGATAGAAGGAAGAAGAGGATTGGGCAGAAAGAGGATGTCGTGGCTCCGAAATATCAAGCAATGGACGGGGATAAGAACCACAGGAGAATTAATTCACACCATCACAAACAGGGTAAAATGGTCAGAAATGATCGCAAACATTCATTAATGGAGCAGCAGAAGAAAAAGAATTGTCTTTAGAATTCTCACTAGGAAAATTTAAGGTATTAGCACGATAGAGCAAGAACTAAATTATAGATACAGGTAGAGCTAACACTTAATAATTTAAATAGATCCTACCAGGACTCGCCGATACCTTCAGCCTTCCGTATGTGAAAAGCTACTGGACTGGGCTCCAGTGTTGATGGACGAACTAGGCGAACCTCTCAGCTGGGAAGATCACTGTCTCCACAAAACTCTCGGCCTAGTCCACTTCGGATAAGACGGCGGGCTCCTGCTCAAGGAAGGAATTCCCCAGATCAAATGGGCATCTGTCCCTCGGAAAGACCCTGATGAAATGACAAACGATTTTTTTAGCCATCTGGGTCGAGTCTACCTTTTAAAATAAAAGGGTTATCACACCGCTTTTCACACGATGCCGATGTTTTACAACAGCATAGCCGGTACTCTAACAAAAGAAACTCGCTTTGTAATTTTAACAAAAAAATGCTCTCTGATCTGGCAATCATCAACCAGCAGTTGAAAGCTTAATTGCCATAAGGCACCTTCGCGGAGGGAAGTCCAAACGAGAAGCGCTCGTCTTTTGTAACTTCCTTCGATATATCCTACGGGTCGGAGTACTGAAATCCACTCGTAGTAATAACGTTGCGACAATCGATACCACAATTTAACGGATACACGCGATTCAGAAACAATTACAACGTTACAACCTGTAGAGCTATAAGCGATACGTTGCTATGAATTCGTTTCTTTAAATTTGAAATAGAAAGTTGGCATTTACTGACATGATTCAAATGATTTGAGTTTCGCTCATGTATAGGGTGCTTAAATTTTACCTGTAACTTTAAGAAGTCTAGAGGAAGCTGTCTTGGAAATTGAAACTCCTGTGATTTTTTTATAAAAAGTTGTATTCACTACCAATAATGATAATATCACAAATGTATAAAAAGGAATTCAATCTGAACAAATTCATATTTCACTCCTGATGTTGAAAACATCACATTAAATAGGTTAAGATCTTGAAAGAGGATCAATATTCATTTGTTAAGAAAAAAAGTTATTGTTTAGTTTAAGCGATTTAAAATCAACTTCTCAGATAATTGAATAAGAGAAAATATTGATGACATCACTAAGATATTCATCATACCGAGATATAATGTAATGAATCCCATTCATATGCATACTAATTTAACGATTAATTATATTTAATATTTGCTATTTTTGTTTTTGTGTATATTTTTAAATAATATTACTCAGCTCTATTTTGTGCTAATTCAGCTTCCCATGCGGAATGGGTTTCCGGAAAACTAAAAATTGTTTACCAGATGATGATTCACCGCTGAACTATGTCTGTTAGGATGGTGTATGCTAATAAAAATATACTTGAAATAAATGATTCAAAGGACGGCATTGCAATAATTATAATATACAATAATTGTTCGCTTATTTTTATGTAATAGTCAAGGAGATTACGAGTATACGGATAAAGAAACTAATGAATGAATAACATGTTTGTTTATAATATAAACTATAAACACTTTTTTATACACATTAAAAATAAAATCCGCAACTATAGATTTTTCACTTTCTACACTGAAATAAAGTGTTTGACTACAATTGTAAAAAATGTGAGCAAAAATATCGGGTAGCGTCAATTTGTAAAAAAATTCTTCAAGCTTATTGTAGGCCAAAATACTGTTGCTATTAGTTTTCGTTATTTTTTAATTGCTATTCTTTATTTGTTTGCCACTATTACATTGCTTTCTACTCTTATATACAGGGTCTCACGGTGACCGCCCATTAGAATATTTCGGAAAGTAAAGCCATTTGAACTCTGAAAATTGGTACCGTAGGGTTTTTGCAGACGCTCTATTCGAATAAAATAACAACAACGTTGTGCGACTTCCGGTTATACGAAAAGTAGATGTCGACTTGGTTATTTTGAATGGTGGGTGTGTGTAAATTATTTCATATTTGGATTCTTAGCAAAATTATAGATACGTTTTATGTATAATATCCTATACCTAAGCCGAGAATAACAACCGCAGAGAAGCGACAAAAGCCGTCGGCACCTTTGAAGTTGGAGAGCCAAATTCAATTTGTCATATGTGACAGCTGACTGGTTTAATACACTGAGATAAATGTAATGAAAGCAAAAGAAATGCTATACACCGATAAAACATGTCATTAATTACATGTTTATTATTTACTTTATTAGAAATGTATTATGAATCGTAGCTATCTTTAGGATTTAACGGTTTGAATCAGAGTTTACTAATTTGTCGCGTTCAAACCTTTTTGAAGTGAATACTTCTTTGGTTTCATGAGAGTGATTTTTCAAGGTCGCATCACGACATAGTTTATGTTTCCGTCTCGCGTTACGAAATTTTCGTATCGTTGATTGGACGACTAACCCAAACTAACCAAATCTATTAAAATTGTTTATAGCGTATCGGAACCGGCTCAAATAAGTAAAATAAGTTGAGACTAAGTGAAACTAACCTAAAGTTGATTCGACGACTAACCCAAACTAACCAAATCTATTAAAATTGATTATAACGTATCGGAACCACTTCAAATGACTAAAGTAAGTTGAGAATAAGTGAAATTAACCGAAATCTGAATCGACGACTAACCCAAACTAACCAAATCTACTAAAATTATTTATAGCGTATCGGAACCGGCTCAAATAAGTAAAATAAATTGAGACTAACCCAAAGTTGATTCGACAACTAGCCCAAACTAACCAAATCTATTAAAATTGTTGTAGCGTATCGGAATCGCTTCAAATGACTAAAATAAGTTGAGAATAACTAAAAATAACCGAAAGTTGATTGGAATACTAACGCAAAGTAACCAAATCTATCAAAATTGATAATAGCGTATCGGAACTGGTTCAAATGACTAAAATAAGTTGAGACTAAGTGAATCTAACCGAAAGTTGATTGGACGACTAACCCAAACTAACCAAATCTAAGCTCCGAAGATAAACACAGTTCACAATAGTATATTACATAACGAGAATGGTAAGTAGCTTAGTAAAAACAGATTATTGCACGAGCGAGTGTAGCGAGCGTGGGCTGCAATTGAACGAGTTTGTAATAAGCAAATTTCCATTCAAGTAGTGTACTATACTTTTTCTAAGACTATTTTTAAAATGCCACTAAAGATCACTATCAACGAATACTAATAATTATTACCGATTTGAACGTCAACTCTCAAATAATGTTGCTGTCACCGAACAATACAAACAATAAAAATTGCCAAAAAATCAAAGCACAGGTAACGCGATGCCAAGTAATTTGATTGGCACACGTTGCATTATAACGTATGACTGTGCGTTAGTACTCTTTACGCATACTTGTGTGTAAGATTTGTTTTATATATTAAGTAAACTGTACGTAAGAAAGTGTTTACTATAAGAGTAGAAAAAAATATTTAACAAAAAAATTATGTGCCTCACCTTTATAAGCACACAACTGAAGTGAAACTTCTGATAGGGATATTGGGAATTGCGTTTTTATCTTCTTTTAAGTTTTTTTTCTTAACTATTGTCCACGGTTTCGACCCTTTTTTATTATTTTTTTTTTAACTTTTTTCGCCGAAAACCGCGTTTCTCTTTTTTTTTCTTATTAGTTTTTTTTTAATTTGTTTTGTAATACTTTTATTAACTGTCCGAACAGTTTTTTTTTCTTTTTCTATTTTTTTTTCTTATTTAGTTTTATAATACTTTTATTAACTTTTCGAACAATCTTTTACGTTTTTTTTATTATTATTTTTCTTTTCTTTCCTTTTATAATACTCTTATTAACTTTCCGAATATTTTTTTTACGTTTTTTTCAGTTTTTCCCCATTTTCAAAAAAAAACATTTCCATAAAGAAATTTTTTATTCCCGTTTTTGCCATTTCCGACCTCGTAGCTGAACTGCTTCGCTTTTTCTTTGCCGAAAACCG
>MU184151.1:113287-155130 GCA_016904865.1 Pissodes strobi | reverse complement strand
AAACGCATTAGGAGTAAAGCTATATACTGAATTGTATTATTAAAACGGTGCAATTTCTCTAAGCGAATATTAAATTTGTATCAGGAGCACATAAGTGCGTGAAGGTATATTTAGGCAGGAACCCATTAGGAGTAAGACTATATACTGAATTAGATTATTAAAACGTTGCAATTTCTCTAAGCGAAAATTAAATTTCTATCAGGAGCACAGAAGCGCGTGGAGGTATATTTAAGCAGGAATATTTTGGCGCCAAACGCATTAGGAGTAAAGCTATATAATGAATTGTATTATTAAAACGTTGGAATTTCTCTAAGCGAAAATTAAATTTGTATCAAGAGCACAGAAGTGCGTGGAGGTATAGTTAAGCAGGAATATTTTCTCGCCAAATGCAATAGAGGAGCCAAACATCTACTGATTTATATCATTAAAACGCTACAATTTCTCTAAGAGGAAATTAAATTTGTAACAGGAGCACAGCAGTGCGAGGAGGTATAGTTAGGCAGGAATATTTTCCCGCCAAACGCATTAGGAGTAAAACTATATACTGATTTAAAACGTTGCAATTTCTCTAAGCGAAAATTAAATTTGTATCAGGAGCACAGAAGTGCGTGGCGGTATAGTTAAGCAGGAATATTTTGCCGCCAAACGCATTAGGAGTAAAACTACATACTGAATTATATTTTTGAAACGTTGCAATTTCTCTAAGCGAAAATTAAATTTCTATCAGGAGCGCAGAAGTGCGTGGAGGTATATTTAGGCAGAAACCCATTCGGAGTAAAACTATATACTGAATTATATTATTAAAACGTTGCAATTTCTCTAAGCGAAAATTAAATTTGTATCAGGAGCACAGAAGTGCGTGGCGGTATACTTAAGCAGGGATATTTTCCCGCCAAACGCATTAGGAGTAAAGCTATATACTGAATTATATTATTGAAACCTTGCAATTTCTCTAAGCGAAAATTCAATGTGGATTAGGAGCACAGAAGTGCGTGGAGGTATAGTTAAGCAGAAATATTTTCCCGCCAAATGCATTAGGAGCAGATTTATATTCCTGATTTATATCAATATAAAGTTACAATTTCTCTAAGCGAAAATTTTATTTATATCAGGAGCACAGAAGTGCTTCGACTATCTAATTTGTATGTATGATTAAAACGTTAAATTTATCATTAATGCGAAAATTCAATTTGTATCAGGAGCACAGAAGCGCTTGGAGGTAGGTATATTTAAACTGGAAAAATTTCCCGCTAAAAGCATTAAGAACAGAACTATATAATGATTTTAATCATTAAAACAATTTCTCTAAGCAAAAATTTATTCTGTATCAGGAGCACAGAAGCACGTGAAGGTAAATTTAAACTCAATTTTCCCGCCAAAAATATTACAAGTAAAACTACTGAGACTATCTTGTTCATCAATAAAATGTTACAGTTCTCTAAGCGAAAATTACATTTGTATCAGGAGCACAGAAGCTGGTGGAGGTATATTTAAACAGGAATATTTTCCCGCCAAACGCATTAAGAGCAAAACTATATACTGATTTATATTAAAACGCTACAATTTCTCTAAGCGAAAATTTATTTCGTACCAGGAGCACAGAAGCCCGTGGAGGTAAATTTAAACTCGGAACTTTTCCCGCAAAAACACATTACGTTACGTTATTTATCACAAAAACGTTACAATTTATCTAAGCGAAAATTAGTAAATATATGGGGAAAATTTAATTTGTATCAGGAGAACAGATCTCTAGATCTGTTATCAGAAGCTCAGAAGCGTGTCGAGGTATGATAGAAAAAAGACGAGGTGTATTGCTTTGCTTTTAATATCTTTGGCGAGAATATTTCCGAATTTAAATTTGCCTCCATATGTGCTTTTGTGTTCCTGATAAATGGCGCCCTGCTTTCAAAAACACTGCAAAGATATTCCTCGATAGACCTCTTGTGAATGGTATTTCACCTATGATCACCTTGCTCCTGTTAATTTATACATATTTAAAACCAAGGAATACAAATCAAACTGCGCATATAATTATAAAGTTTTATTTTTGTAAAATATATAAAAAAGAGTAGATACTTTTCACACAATTAAACAATAAACAGATATGGAATATACATCGCTTTGCATGATTTAACCCAATTACAATATTTGATTGAACTTTTAATTAACTATCACCCGGCTCTGTGACATATCGATTTTTTCTTACAAAAAGTTATATAATAAAACTTAAAACATAAATCAAAGCAATAAAAAGCAGTGAATTAAACCTATAAAAATTAGTAAACAACAAAATTGAGACAGTTGAATTGGTATATAAACAGTTTTGCCTTAGTATATCATATTCATAAAATATCATCAAAAATATAGATTTGTAAAACTCAGTGTCTTTGTACCGATTAACTTATGTTATGCAAAAGTCGATAAATACTTAAAAACCTAATATATATTAGAGACCGAGTTCCTTAATAAGATTTCCTGCGATCACAAGTCTTTGAATCTCTGAAGTACCTTCGTATATTTCCGTTATCCTCGCGTCTCTGTAATGTCTTTCTGCGGGCATATCGGATACATATCTGCAAACATATTCCAAGATTTTACTAATTTATAGTACAGGTAAAAGTATTAAAAAATCATACCCCATTCCGCCCAAAATCTGAATACACTGGTGGCTTAAAAATGTTGCAGCCTCACTAGCCGCCAGCTTCGCCATAGCAGCTTCTTTGGTATAAGGTATGCGGTTGTCCTTTAGCCAAGCTGCTCTCCAAGTTAACAGTCGGGCGGATTCCAGCCTTAAAGCCATTTCGGCAAGTTTATTTTGGATTGTTTGATGCTGAAATAGATATATACATTTTTAGTAACCGGAAATAAGAGATAAATGGTTATAGTTACCTTTAAAAGTGGTTTGCCAAAACTCAGCCTTTTTGAAGCATAATCAGCTGCTACCTCAAGGGATGCTTGTGCTATTCCTAAGGCTTGTGACGCAATGCCTATCCGACCAGCGTCTAAGCCCTTCATTGCTATCTAAAATTCACAAAATATATAGTGAATATTTCAGTAACATTGTGCCAATAATATCTGCCAATTATGTGACGATTTATAGAATTATGTTGAACCTATTTCTGCAGCAGGTTTCATTCATTTTGAAATTTTTAACTTACCTTGAAACCAAATCCAAGTTCTCCTAAAAGATTTACTTTGGGAACTTTACAGCCATCAAACATAAGCGCACACGTGGAGGAAGCTCGTATTCCCAATTTATCTTCTTTCTTGCCCAATTCAAGTCCATCAATTGGTTTAGGAATGATAATGGCGGAAATACCTGAAATTTTAAACGAGATAGAATAGTTCGAAGTGTGATTTTTTCACAAAGTTCAGGAAACTAACAAAATGTGGTTCTCTAACAGGTTCGAGTTGTACTTCCTGAAAATTTGAATATGTACATAATGCTAAAGATGTGTTGAATACAATGTGTTAGTTTTTGTTGGTTGTGCCCCCGGAGCGAGCGAAATAAGCATAAGGCACTGCGTGTTGCTTTATATGTTGACATTATGCTTTGTTTCATTTCAATTAAATATGTAAAGATGAAGTGTTATACGTGGTTTCACATACAGTATACAGTCTCCGCAAAACAATATCATGCATGTACTTTACTCACCTTTGTGTTTCAAACTTTTATCTGTTGTTGCAAAAACAACACCAGCCTCACTTTCAGAAGCATTGGTAATCCATGATTTTGTTCCGTTTAATACAAAATTGTCTCCCTCCGATTTGGCCGTTGTAGATGCCGCACCTGCGTCGGACCCGTTGCCTGGTTCTGACAAAGCAAAACAACCAACCTGAAATATGGATTTCAGATTACCTTTCACCCCATTCACTCACAGTTGATTTTCTCGATAATTTTGGGGCAGATAAGGTAATGTAAACGAATTTTACAATAAAATCATAAACGCAACAATTCTTATTCAAAATAGGTGTAACAGGTGAAAGGTAACTAGAATTTAAAGGCAAAAATTAAATAAAAATAATTGGGACCATATGGTGCACTTATATGTCTCAGATCTACAGTACTGAACTAACCCAAACATGAGATCAAGTCCCAAGTCCTATATTTCAAACTTCTAATTAAATACGAAAACCAAACTGGAAACAATTTTGATGCATTTACAAGTTGAATGCATGAGTCATTACCTTTTCCCCGGTAGTAAATGGTGGTATCCACTTTTCCTTTTGTTCTTGAGTTCCCCACTCCAGAATTGGTCCGAGATATAAGGAGTTATTCACCGACATAATGACTCCTGCGCTAGCACAACTATAAAATCAAACACATTCAATTGCCTAAAAAATATTCAAATTTTTCTCAATATATGTTTAACAATTATATTACCAATAAAACATTAAAGTAATCAATATATTATCGCTCTGGAGCAAGGTAATTAAAAATACTTAATTTCAGGCAGGGGCTAGGACTTGTTTAGTTTCATTCCTCATTCTAAATTGAAAGATTTTTAAGTAATGAAGATATTGTACTTTGCCGCAATAACAGGCACCATTTCAATTGCCTATTGTGAAATGCCACATAAGAATATTCCTATTTTGCTCTTTCAAAGTGACCCCTAAGCATTGTTTGCTTGTCAAATATGACGACTTTACCTATTAGAAAATCATAAAAATTCTAGGATAAATCATAAATTGAGTTCAAACAACTATTGATAAGGTTATAATTTCATGCTAAAGCATTCGCTACCGAATGCTGAATAAAATTTGCATGATAAATTGGCAGGTAATGTTGAATACATAATATATGTTACTTAATACTTTGTAATTATCGCAATAATTTATGATAATTTGCATTCATAAAAAATCTAATATTAGTTCAGTGTTTCAGTAAATAGGCTAACCTCATGTATTAAATAATTATTGTACTTATATATGTATGTTTTGTGGAAAAAATTATGAATAAATCTCGTTAATTAATTTCAGTTGATGGATAGGCTTACCCCCTAGATATTTCCTCCATAGCAATAGAATAAGCTAAATAATCCAACCCTGTACCACCTAATTCTTCGGGCACTGCGATAGCCATCAACCCCAACTCCCCCATCTTTTTAATTTGTTCTTTAGGATACAGATGTTCCCTGTCTAATTTAGCAGCGACCGGTTTGAGTTCACCTTCCGCAAAGTCTCGGCAGGTTTTTTGGAGCATTTGATGAGTTTCTGACAGAGCGGCCAGTGAGGCTATTCCTCTTTGTCTTATGAGACCTGCTAGAAATATAAAATGATTTACAAATGACACGGAATTCAAATAATATTTAGTTTGTATGTCAACATGATTCAGATCTGTGCAAAAAGGTTTGAGTATTTTTGGTTCTTTGAAGGCAGTCATAATTTTGAGCTTGACCTATTTGGAGTAAATTTTACAAACATGGTCAAGTGGTAAAAGACATTTTGTATACTTAATCTGATTATTACTCGAAAATTGTCTAGATTTTATAATATGTGAGTTTTTGAAGATGGCTAGCTACCTTAAGTACCTATACCTTATACTTTTATTCAACAATGTGGAAGTTCACTTTTATCCAAAACACCTTCCATAGCGACACCAACAATTTTTGATTATTCAAAGGCCGGATATCTTGGTAACTTTACCAAGAAGTTATCAAAGCAACAATGGTATCCAGGTTTTTTATGTCCTTCCTAAAGTTACCAAGAGACGGATATATTGGCCCCAATTCAATTATTATAAAATGGACCACAAGATCATGCCGAAAATTGTTTTATATGAGCATATAATAGAAAGGTATGAAAATAAAAGGTAAACTCACTTCTTTGTAGTGTTCTGTTTAAGAGAGCCATTCTAGCAAGCACTAAATCAAATCTGTTCAGGTGAACTTTGTCTTTTAAGGTGTTTTCGAGCAGTATTTGAAAATACTTTTTAAATTTAGCTACAGAGGGGGATCGTGGTCCAAAGGTTAACAAATATAACTACAATAAACTCATTAAATCCTAGCTTTGTTTTCCTTTTTAAAATTGAAATATAAACATGTATGAAGGTAGGAACTAGTGTGCATTGAGCCCCCGCCACCTAGTCCAGGTAGCGTTGACTGAGCAAAGAAGAAAAAAAGATCGCGGCTCGTAGCAAATAATACTTTGTGAAGATTAGACAACATTGTCGAACTGCTCTGCTGCTGAACAGCAATGTCAAGTTCAATGTCATTCTTACTGTTAGTTATGTAGTTAAGAAACCTGTGTAATGAACAGTGCTCTGCTGCACCACGACAACGTTGTCAGAGGCTGAAGTAGGTCTTTCAAGGTAGGATAGGTTTTCAATCCTTTTGCGCTTAAATTAATATAACTAGGAATTTATCTTTTCATCTTCTTCTAATTTTTTGTACGATACGTAAAGCTTGGTAATTTTTTGCCAATGTGCGTTTTATCTGCAAGCGAACATCTCCTAAGCAAAAACTAATGCCCCTATTGCATAGAGAAGCAATTTACTATCCATATCAATGTAATGCGGGCACATATACTCAAATATATATATATGTGCGGGCATACCTCTGAAGCCTGATGTGGAACGGGAGACGTCTTCTAATAAAACTTAAATAGGTAGACGACTGGCTAAACCGTTAATGACACGTGGCCACAGTAAAAATGAAGTAAGATGAATTTACGCTTTACAATGTAACCTCAAAAATATTAGAAAATAATTTAGGCAAAACCAAAAATATTGTCTTGGCTTTGCTGGTTTGAATTTGAGTGCCATTAGGACTTAAGCAAAAGAAAAATGCAGGCAATTCGTAACTGTAAAAATCTATTCATACCCTCTATCCAAATTAGAAATACAAGCAATGCCGTAATGAATAAAAATGAAAATTTAGCACAGGTTTTTGTAAACAGAAATCCAAGGAATCTCGAAAGAATGAGAATAGGTTACAAGCCAGATGGATATCACATAGAAAAGCCTGGAAAGACCTATTGGCACAAGTAAGTATGCATTATCAAGATGTACATTTACTTAACGCATGATGCGAATAGTATTAAACTGTTTTGCTCTCTCGCAATAGAGAAAATCAAAATTATGTACTAACGGAAATATTTCAGATTAAACCTTACAATCACAGGAAGGTATGTAACAGCTACTATAAATCACTTTGAAAATGGGGAAGTGTTACGAGCAAGTACTTCTGAATGGTGCATGAAAAAATATTTGTATAGGACAAGAGACACTTCAGCTTTTATTAATTTAGGAAGAGTAAGTATTAAATGTGCTGCCAAAAATTGGTTCATTGCAAAATTATGTCGAAACAGTATATTATTTTAATACCAATATAAATAGGCATAAGTATTTCCAATTTAATTGAATGTTTTATTTTTTAGGTTCTGGGTTTTAGGTGTCTTCAAACCGGCCTTACTGAAATAAGCTGTGATTTGACACCATCCAAAAAAGATGGAAAGATAGCTTTATTCCTGAAAGCGCTTGAAGACAGTGGTGTGCAATTGAAAGAGCCCCCTCAATTTAAGGCTGCATTCCCATGGGACCAGTTGCGACCAGAGAAGCCATGGGAAGTTGTAGAATAATAAATCATGTAAATAAAGGAATCTGTTATAAGCATTTCTTATATGTGTACTCTCATGCAACCCATAATAATTATTGTTCAAAACTCTCATTTAAAATATGGGGCAATGAATAACCAAGTTTTTGTGACCGACTACTACTAGAGCATAATGATGTTTTTAACAACTTTATTTAAAAATAGTAATTAACATTAATACTACACACGTTGAACTAGCGAATGTTTATTGGGCATAGTTATCCTTGATGTCTTTCCATAATTTCTGAAAAAGAAGATATAATCATTAATGAATATCGTGCTTCATGTTCGACCTGGCTTCGCTGAGACAAATAAGTTTTTGTCTAAACATGTGGTAAGCTGCATTCTATTCTACAATCTAAAGCAACAATACATATAATAAAAAATATATGGGTAAGTACTTGATCTATGACTGTCTTGCAGTTCTAATGGTATATATTTTTAGTAAATTAATTGAATAATCCTCTTACGTAACAAATACTTACTCCTTTATTGATGTTGTCGAACATAGTATCACAGGCCAAATCGAACGATCTTTCAAAGAAGAAAGCTGAACCAACACAGACAAGGGCGAATGTAGACGTTCTCTTGAAGACTGCGTTATAAATTGTCTTTCCGATGGCCATTTTTTACCTTTTTGTTCTAATCGAGGGAAGATTAGGAAGAGAGAATTCCGAAATTCTGCACTTAATAATGTCAAGTGTCAAAATTAAACTGTCAAATACTGTCAACTGTAAAAGAAAGCATGACAATAAGGATATTTCCTCGAGGTTACCACAACATACCACACTTAACCATTCATATTTCCTCGCACCTTCTGTCAAACCATGACGTCAAACTAAACCAAACCAATTAACTATCTATTTATAGTGGTTAAGTAGTTTGACATTATTATGAATTTGAAAGGAGAAACTGCTAAATGCTAAATAGTAGGTATTAACTATTTTCTTTAGAAAATTAATTATTAACAAAATGGAATAGGTACGTACTCCGTGCTAATTAATAACGAAGAATTCGCAATGAAAGCACCACTAGACATAATTATGCCTTTAAAATCAAGTAATTATTGATATAACCTCTTTTTGTGAAATTACTTTTTGTTTTTTTTTTTGTTTTGATGATGAATTTTTAATTCAATATATAAATGCCTCTATTCAAAAAGCAGGGTGACCCCATGTAAGTCCGCATGATGCAAATGTTTTTTTAAATATACTTAGAAACGAATTTTGAGGATGCCTCAAGAAATGTAATTAAGCAACCCTCGATACAATCTTATACTCTAGAGAATTTAACGCTTGATGCTTGATTAATATCGGTGTTTATTTGATTCTGTACAACGCCACACATTCAATTAATTCTCTTACCCCTAGTAAAGCATATAATAAACATAGAAAATGTAGGACAAAAATGTAAAAAACAGATTATGAAACTCCTGTGTTGTGAGAGACGAAGAGAATGAGAAATAAAGAGAGCGAGCTGCGGTATTTCCTTGGGTTGAAATAGTTACTACTACGTCACTACCCGAACCACAAAGTAAACCATGACGTCATGAACTTAACTAACCACACCGCTGTGATACGCTCGTGGAAATATCCTTTTTCTAAACAAACAACGCTTAGCAGTTAAATCGAAGATGGCGTCGTTAGTTGGGAGCAAGCCCTAAACAATCTCATATGTTTACTTTTGTTACAACTTCAAAAATACATACCTTAATTATGTTCAATAGTTAATTACACGTCGTCATGAGTTAGAGCAAGACCCCGGTGCAATACAACTACCCTATGGGTAAAGTAAGCAGGTATTGCAAAGTATTCTTTAGGTAAAAAATAGAAAAATCACAATGTTAGGCACAGCCTCTGAAAATACAGTGAGTATGACTAGCCACTGCCTATAAAATTAGGAAAACAATACTTACCCGAATATTCTTGGTTGGAGCAAGTGATTTTTCTCTCTTAATTGAATTTGCCCACTGCTGCATTGATCACATTCTTTTGAAAATGACAAAATTGCCATTTTGGATCCATTTTTATCTTTGATTTTTATAATTCCCTCTACATTTGGGAACACAACAGGTTAACACCATGTTTTCAGTTCATGCAACACTATCATATACATTTATTTAAAAGTTAATATTCTCAACTAAGCGACTGAACTTAAACCAAAGCTTAAACATACTTTAGTTATTACAACACCCTACAGCCCTTAATCAATATTCAATAATGCTACAAATAAAAAGTGTTTAGGTATCTTAAGTAAAACTGAGGTATTAAAATCAATCATCTGATGTTCTCCCACTGTAGCTTAAAAAATATCTGTGGTTACCTAAAATGTAGAGTTAAAAGGCAGTTAAAGTAAATAGGTAAGTAGGCATTATTATTATCAACTTTAAGAGATTGTTTGTTTACTTCAGGCAGGTGGAATGTGAATATTATTATTTCAGTTATTATTGTCAATTTTATTTCCATCGATAAAAAACAATAACCATACCATAACCTTAGAATTCTTAGGTGTACCTATGAAATGGATTCTAATAATTATAATTTTTATATGTGTAGGTTTTATCATGCGATGTACCTTTTGAGTGTTTTTGGTAATTACCATAAAAGCCAAACACTTGCACTAGCATCAAAGAAAAAAATGTGGGTGAGAACTATATTTTTGCAAAGAAAAACACACGGGGATTTTCACAATTTAATTGCGGTGATGCGTTTAACTGATACCAGTAATTTTTTAAATTATTTAAGAATGAATCCAATTAAGTTTGACTTGCTCCTACATAAAATAGGTCCGTTAAACAATAACAAACCGTCTCTGTGTTGGTTTTGGCGTTACAAAACTGGCGGAATTCGTAAAAAAGTTAAAACTGTTTTAACTTTTTAGCGAAATATTCGCGGACGAAATTTCGCGTTGCATGAGTATGAACGAAAATCTACATTCGCGCGAAAAATGCACACCTGTCAAAAAAAGGCGAAAATCGCGCAGGTGAGTAATCACCTTTGGGGGGGATTTAAAGCTTTTGTTTAACAGACGTTGCCCCCACCGCATCAGCGGGCTTCAGAGTTGCGCGCGCATCACATAGTCGACAAAAAATATCTAATATTACACTTCACGCATGGCCCTCCGCTCGCTTCGTTCGCCACGGGGGCGCTACCAACAGAAACCAACACAAGGCATGCCCAAAACGAAGAAAAAACCATTTACACATAATTTTAAAATGAAAAAAACATCTTGCCACTGGAATCGAACCCGAGCCGCCGTATTGTAGACTAGCTACGGACGGTTGGCAGCGATTCACTAAACCTTAAAGATCTGGTGTTTGTTAGCAATGTAATACGCGCGCAACTCTGAAGTCCGTTGATGCCGTACGGGCAACGTCTTCCCTTAGTTTATTATTTTAAAATGTCTCATATTTCACTTCACGCATGGCTCTCCGCTCGCTACGAGAGCACAACCAACAAAACTAACCCATGGTATATGAAGAAAAAAACTTGTTACGAACATAACCTTTAAAAAAATTTAAAATCCGCCTTGCCACTGAACTACTCGAGTAGTAGACATTAGGCCTGCCGGCAGCAATCTACTTGTTAGACAAAGACATTCTAAAAGAGTAAACAAACGCTCCAATTCCCGCCCAACTGTTGCGACCAATATTAAACGGAATGCATCTTGAGAACTAGCTGCTAATTTATTATTATCATTATAAATTTAAAAGAATAACAGCTGACAGCCTGTTTTTGTTACAAGACATTGCTTAGACCGGGTCACAGGTCTTCAGTTGTTTTACATTTTATTTTCACTTCACGCATGGTCCTCCTCGCTCCGGGGCGGAACCAAACAAAACTAACCCCAAAATCAAAGAAAAGAACTTTTTACACATCTTAAAAAAAAAGCATGTCTCGCCTCTGGAATTGAACCTGGGCCGCCGTATCAGAAACACAGCTTCCAACCACTGAGCTGCGAGACAGCTTGAAAGTGATGCGCTAGACCCTAAAGGGGTGTTTGTCAATAACTTGATGCGCGCGCAACTCTGACGGCCTGTGACCGAGGTGTCGGAAACTTCTTCTTTTTTGTTTTCTGGCCGCGACCACGACATACGTCCGTAGATCAAATTTAGCGGTTTGAGTACTGGAAATTTCAAATCTAGGGTTATTCATTTATTAGATTGACAGCCTGCCTTTTCTCCTTGCTAACTTGACAGCGAAGTGTCATCTTTCTTTTTACATGGTTGATAGCCGGAGTACCACGTGTGGTTCAAATAGTTTTTACGATTTGAAAGCGAAATAGATATAAAAAGTGAGTTTAGTGAGTTCGAAAATAATTGTACACGTTATATCTGTGATCAAAGTGGAGTTTGTGCGTACTAACGCGTTTTTTTCACTTTGTTTTAGATGCCTTTAGCAGTCGACTTATTGCACCCTAGCCCAGACAATCAGAGGAGGGCCCATAAAAAAAAGAGGTTGGTACAGCACCCAAACAGCTACTTTATGGACGTTAAATGCCCAGGATGCTACGCTATATCCACTATTTTCTCGCATGCACAAAGTGCGGTTCCATGCAAGGGATGTGCAACTATTCTTTGCACATCTACTGGAGGCAAAGCTAGGTTAACAGAAGGATGCAGTTTCAGACGTAAACAGCATTAAATAATTATATATCTTTTGTAATTTAAGCTTTGTTTTTAATAAATTCTTATTTGAACGACCCTAAGTAGTTTTGTTATCGTCACATCTTATGAGGGTTATTGCCTAACGAGTAGCAGGTAACAATTTTATAATATATGTATTGTAAAATATGATTGGGTTTTCCGAACTGAATTCTGCACCTTTCTGTTGAGGCAGGTAAATATCTAATATTGCACAATAGCAAGCAATTTCCGGAAAATAACCATATCTGTAAGGCCTCCGAAATACACCCTGAAACAACTGATTTTCATCGACATGTTTTCACAACCAATTGTGATTTATTGTGCAATATTAATACCACTCGCTTTTAATATTGCCAAATATGATATCCAATATATCTATTTTATTAGCTCTTCTAATTGGAAAAGTAACTTTATTTTTGTGATGAAAGAAAAATTAGCTTGGAAAATGCAGGAACATATCAAAATAATACAATGTTCCTATAAATATACCCCAGGAAATGTTCGGCTGATGAGACCTGGCCTCAAAAATGAGTACTTATCGAACAAAGTTAATCTGCTTAATATTTTTTTCTGTATTTTTAAGGATATATCCCATGATAGTACTGTTATTTAATGAACTCGAAACTATTTTTGAAGATATGCAAAAAACTGTCTTGAACCTTATCCCAAGGCTTATTTGTCTTCCGCAACATTCGTCAATACTATTTTTTTTTTCAAAATAAAATTGCATCTAAATTTATAGGAAAAGAATTATGTTTTTTTCCTTGGAGGCAAATTTCCAAATAGTGCAAAATTAGAAATATCAGGAAAAAACCTTAAATTTGTTGATTTTCTGTAAACACATGTTAGAATATAATTCTAAGAAATAATTCTCTGTCACAGAACTTGTTTCTATATGGAGCCATTTCAATTTAATCAGTAAAACAAAACATGTTATATTTAATAATGCCCTTAAGGACCATCTTGTTTCGTAAAGGATGTAAAAAATACCAAATTTACTTCTTATAGGTACATATATATTTTGCACAATTATCTCCCAGGGAGTAAAAATTTTTATTGCAATAAATGTAGAAATTAAAGCTTGCATTCAAACAACTTTTACTGAAATTCTGCATTTCTTACCTAAGGGTGTACAACCTTTTTCTTCTAGTTTCTAGAGTAACTACGGAATGCCTTTATAGTTTTTTGAACAATTTATGTACTTATACATGTCATAACTATGATAATTGTTCAGTGGTTCTACTAACTTGAAAATAGGATTTCAATGCGAAGTTGTATAAATATAATTTCAGGATATACACAACAGAAAAATCTTGCTTCTCTTTCATAATGATATAAATATAATAATTGAATAAACAATAAACCTAACATAGCGCTCGTAATTATAAAAAAAATATATTTAATTAACAAAGTATAATTTCATTTAGGCACTGCCAGTTAACGTTTCAATATTGCGGCTTGGGAGTCACACGGTTAAATGCTAAAAGCAATTAGTGGATAGTTTTGAAGTTTATATTGTATTGGTAAGACGGGTTCAATCATTGGCCTTTATATAAGTAAGAACTTGAATTTTCTAAAAGACACCTAGTGCTAGTACTTCTGTTCCGAATAGCTCATTTAACATTCAGCTAAAATACTTGTATTTATTATTTATATATGGTTCAACCTTACAAACCTAGTACAATCTGAATTAAATGTACCCTGTATCCGGTATACTGCATAGGGACTGGTCATGCCATAAATGGTGCGATGAAATAGACACTTAAAAAGACCACAGATATGTTGCAATTAAGTAATGAAAGAAAGTCAGGCGATTCAATAGTCCCATTGACAAGTTTATGCGGGGACAACAGCTGCCGACTCCAAGGATTCGAAATTAAGCAGACAACATTCAGCATAACTTGACCAATACACATCCAAACCACCATCTATATGCATGCATACACGTTCAAAAATTTCCTCTGAACAAGTTCTAAGTTCTGCATATATATAACAGCCTATATATTGAACACTACTCCAAACAAGGCCGTCCATAAATACAGTAAAGCACTCCATCCCTCATTCCTTTCAGCCCACAAATCCTCCTGCATCGTTGCGGTCCAGCACGAATCTACAAACCTTTAAGTTATCTGCAAAAAGAAGATGCTTCGAGGTATTTAGCAGACTGTTAAAATAGGAACAAAAATCAAATAAGTCATGGTTTTCACAAAACATGACATAATTCAGATTTTAATGCCAATAAACCCCAACCTTAAGCTGAATAACGTAACTGTCAGTGCTTCTTGGATCTATTAATTTTTGCATATCATATCGTAAGCCTGGAATACGTACGGAGCGACTTCAACAGATCTAGACTTCAGGCTTAAAGTGGCGTATGTTAGGCCTGGAGTTAACTTCAATTCGAGTAGAACCCAGATATTGTTCGTGAGCTTTAGTGACTGATACAGCATGTCTTGTCCCTCAACGTTGCGCTTAGCGATTGTGAAGATGTTGTTCAGTGTCATCTTGTTCGAGACCGAGTCTGTAGTCCCTTTGATGTCATTCAGGGTATATTGAACCTAAAAATGTTAAAAAGAACTCAAGCAATTAAACAAACTTGAGTATCTCCTAGTAGTTTTGAAATAATATATTTACCTCGTTAGCAGATGGAATGTCTCTCCAAGTAGTCAGAAATACTCTCTTGTCCAGGGTTCCATCTTCAATAAACAGAATCTGAATTGGGATCTGGCATGCGTAATAGAACACATCCACGTTGTTCTTTATGGCCACCTAAATATAAAAAATTGGCCTTGTATTTCAACTATGTTGGGGTTTGGAACCTTCAACAACATGCACTAAACGGAGTATTTCAAACTAAATCAAAATAAACTTATTGCCCAAGAATACAATGCTTATTGACAAAGCCAAAACTAAAACTAAAGTGAACTAGTGTAGTAAAAGGTACTTAAAATACATAATATGACTAATAAATAAGTCATCTGACATCAGCCAAAGTAGACTAAAACATAAAATTCGAATTATAGTATTGATGCATTAATTAAGACTGGAAATGTGAATACTATGACCTAGACTTGGTTAAAACACACATACTAACACAAAAACCAAAAAAATAAAAATACAGACGCCTTTTAAAGCAATATACACAAATAAACCACATGGTCAAGTTGTGAAACTATCTTAAAATTAAGCGTATGTACAGGTATACAAACAGACTCAAACTGATTTATATACCTAAACAAATCACCCAGGCAATCCACCAACCCAAATTTACATTAAGGTTCAGATAAAAAATTTACAAATGGTTGCAAAAAACTCAGATACGGCTTCACCGTTAAGGTGTCTTTTGACTGTTCGCCGAAACAAGGCAAGTGAGCTTAAGGAGGTCATTTCAATAGGGAGATGATTAATATCGTCTTACTCTCATATATATAAGAGATTTCTTGGTCAAACTGGAATTTGGAATAGGCAAAGGCAAGGCATATGCCCGACGTGTTTGGTAACTGGGCTCCTAAGAGCCTGGTCTTGTTCTTGCATATAAGGCTCACAGTTTCCAGGATAAACAAGGATAACAGGGTTAATATTCATTGTGATTTAAATAAGGGCCTGCAAAAATCCATCGGCCTTGCGTCACATCATCATCATCAGCCTGTCTCGTCCACTGCTGAACATAGGCCTCTCTCAATAATCCCTAATTTTTCCGGTCCTGAGCAGCATGAATCCAGTTTGTTGATCTCTGGGTCGCCATTCTATGTTGCCATTCTTGTTGCTTTTGGTCCATTTTTCATGTGGCATTCTTGCTACATGTCCAACTCAACTCCATTTCAAGCAAGCCATTCTCTCTACCGCTTCTGTAACCCCGGTTCTCTGCCGTATTGTTTCATTGGGAACTCTATCCCTTATTGTAATTCCCAACAGAGAACGTTCCATGGCGCGTTGTATTTTTCGTTAACGTTGAAGTCTCTGAACCGTAAGTCATGACAGGCAAGATGCATTGATCAAAAACCTTGCGTTTAAAGCACAACAGAATCTCTGTCTTAAATATATGTTTAAGTTTACCATAAGCTGCCCATGTTATTCCAATTCTCCGCTCGATTTCGCATGTTTGAATATCTCTACCAATTCTGATCTCATGTCCTAGATATTTATAGGATGCCACTTGGAAGATCTATTTTCACTGTACCAGAAGGTTTTGGCTGGGGACCAGGTTCATCATGAATTTCGTTTTTGTTGCGTTGATTTTGAGGCCAACTTTGCCTGAGGCAGATGTCAATTTTGACAGCACTTTTTCTGCTTTACTTAAGCAACCTGTTATCAGTACAATGTCGTCGGCGAATCGGAGGTGATTAAGATCTTTTCCATCGATATTTATACCTAGACCTTCCAGGTCAACATTTTTGACCATGTATTCCAGAAATTTATCGGTCTTCTCATAGTCTCTCGGTTGAGTGGTTGTAGATATGTTGTAGGATGGCAGAGTATCTACTGTCAACTCGGCAGTCAGCAAGTGCATTAAACACCTTATTGTGCCTGATAGAGTCAAAGGTTTTTCATAGTCCACAAACACTAGCATGAGCGGTTTGTTATATTCGACGGACTTTTCTATTAAGTTTTTAATAACCTGCAGATGGTCCTTACTTCCGTACCCGGCTCGAAAATTTGCCTGTTCTGGAGGCTGATAGGATAGGAGTCAGGTTTAGATTCAAGGCGCCAAGTAATAATGTTGGTAAATAATTTGTAGAGGTGTGACAGTAAGCTAATTGGCCTATAGTTGTTTAGGTTGGCGATATTTCCCTTTTTGTGCATGATAACTATTATGGCATTATTCCAGTCTGTAGTGGTTGTTGCTTCTATAAGACATTTATTAAATAAGACTGTTATTATCTTCAGTAGTATCTCTCCCCCTTCCATGACTGCCTCAATCACAATACCATCCTCACCAGGAGCTTTACCGTTCTTCATCTCTGATAGTAATGTCTTAACTTCCCATGTAGTTATTCCTGGCAGCTCTTCCGATCCCTGATTAAGGATATGAGGAATTGTCCAGAGATCCCTTGGTTTGAATAAAAGTCTTTTATGATTTCCAGGATTTATTTTTTATCTGTGGTGGTTTGCCCATCTTTATTCTCCAGTTTATTAATCTCTGTTTTTCCTTTTGAGAATTTTTTCTTCAGTACTTTCATGCTTTTATTCTCTTCAATAGTCCTGGTTATCCATTTGTTGTTATAATATCTCACATCTTTTTGAACTGCCTTTGATATGTTCCTATTTATCTGTCTCAACTGGTTTTCGTTTCTCGGGTGTTTCTGTAACATATCTCGCCTCTGTTTCATAAGTTTTGTATTTGTTGAGAGCTTTTCGTCTTTGTTATTTACTTTTGAACAGTGTTCTTGCCGGGCTACTTCTATCGAATCTCTTATGGAGGTATGCAGTGTTTCTATATCCATTTGATTTATATTTCCTAGATGCTCGCTTATGGTTCGTTGGTATTCACTACTATTTTCGACTGTGGTCCACTTGTTGCTTTTCGTCATAGTGAGTGTTGCTCTCTCTCTCCTTACGTTCATTCTTATTGTTGCCCTGACTATTCTATGGTCACTACCTACCGACGGCCGATTTAGTACTGTAACATCTTGTACAAGTCGCTTTTTGTCGGTGATGAAAAAATCGATTTCGTTTTTTGTATTCCCGTCAGGGCTGTTCCATGTCCATTTTTGGGTGTTCGGCTTTCATAAAGAAAGTATTCATAGCGTACAGACCATGTTCCAGGAGGAACTGTAGTAGGGTATTTCCTCTTTCATTTATCTCCCCTATTCCATGTTGTCCCAAGGAGAACTCGCTTTCGTCCTGCTTCTTACCAACTTTCGCATTAAAGTCCCCCGCTATGAAAGAAAAACATGTTGGAATTTTAGATAAGGCCATTGCAACATCGTCATAGAACGTCTCAACTTCCTCGTCTGTATGCGTTGAGGTTGGAGCATAGGCCTGGATAAATTTGATGCTGTATCTTTGATTCAGTTTCAGTACCACAAAACAGACTATCTTCATCTTTCACCCATTTTTTATGTATTATAAAACCCACTCCGCCATCTGAACTTTTTCGATTTCCTTTGTAACAGAACGTGTTTCCTGACTTTAAGCTAATTTGTTCTTCTCCTCTTCTGCGGACTTCACTCAAGCCAACTATATCCCAATTGATTTGCTGTAGCTCTTCTTCAAGCTCGAGAATCTTTTGGTCGTTTGATAGCGTTCTCGTATTATATGTGGCGATGTACATTTTTCGTCTTCCCTGGTAGCCTGATCCAACCCGGTGATTCCTAACACCCTCTGACTGCCATCTAACCCAACCGCTACCTTGGTTGGAGAAGGCAGTCCGCCGGGGACTGAGGGCCGAACTTTTCCTGTCTGATTCATGATTCATATCGAGAGGAATTTAGCCATTTCCTATCACGCTGGCCAGTGCGGGTTGATATGAGGTCAAAGTTAGAGCGATATTTTCTTCGATCTAGGTTGAACGGTTATACCGCCGTGACTCGGTCGCCAGAGCCTTTTTAGTTTTTGCAGCAGGGTGCACGGATGACATAGTCACCACTCGAGCAGGCGAGGTTGACGTTTGGGTTGGCTATATTGACCATGTCGTGCCATCACCCCTTACACCCTTGCGTCACACAAACATCTAATTGCTCGTTTCTGCAAAATAAAGATTGTTTCAAAAAGTCCCCGTTACAGTGACCCCCAAAACGCAATGTCATAGCGTACCCTGGACTCAACTAAGGTATAATAAACGCCCCTTGCAGCTAAGCGTCCAACTCCCCAAGGACAGTCCGAACAGCAAAACACGCAGAAGCCACCTTCTTGCATAAGCAAGCGATGTGCCCCTCGAACCTTAAACCCGCATCCAGCAACAAGCCCAAGAATTTAGCCGCTCCCAAGCGACACTCGGCCCAACTCGCATTTAAATCCCACAACATGGATCTTATCTATATTTAGTGTCAGCAGGTTTGCGTTAAACCACTCCCCTCCCTTCACCAAATAGGGTATTATTGTGTTAGTTTATTATCTCTGAGTGCCATAAGATTCTAGTATCATCCGCAAAGAGGGTAAATTTTCCTTGAATCCTAACACAAATCAGATCATTTATGTATAGAAGAAACAGAATAGGTCCTGCGACCGACCCTTGCGGTACTCCACAATCAATATCTCTCCTTTTCGATGCGGACGACCCAACAAACACGCGCTGACTCCGGCGAAACCACTCCAGATCGGCGTCCCTGAACCCATACCGATTAAGCTTTAGACGCAGTATTGTGTGACTGACACAATCAAAAGCCTTGGATGTCACAAAACACAGCCGCGCGCCGTGGCGCACCCACATTTAAAAATCCATACACACTCTCGAGGAATCGAAAAATAGCATCTTCTGGATTCTTACTAGCTTGAAAGCCAAATTGGCTGCTATTAATAACGTTGTTTTTCTCCACAAATGACACCATAATTTTTTTACCAGCTTTTCTATTATCTTCGATAGAGTAGACACCAGCGCAATAGGTCGAAAATTCGATATCTGATCAACATCGCCAGCCTTATATATCGGCACTACATTTGCCCTTTTGAAAAGTGAAGGGAAAGCACCCGATGCCCAAGAACTATTTACTGCGTCACTCAAGACCCGAAGAACAAAAACCGGTAAGGCTTCAAAGATCCGTATAGATATCCCATCTTCGCCTGATGAGACTTTACTTTTAATGTTTGAGATGGTATCAAGGCCCTCATCAGGGTCAGTGGGAGAGAAGCTAAAAGAGTCTCCTATCAATATATTAGAGAGATATTGCATACTACAGCTTCGTGGTCAGAGAGGCCTGAGTTTATAATACAAACAAAAATTGTCTCCAAAATTGGAACAAATATAGTCAATACATGTGCTAGATTGCCTAGATATACGGGTTGGACCATTCACATGCAAAGCCAAATTGTACGATTGTAAAAGGTTTTTAAGTCTTAAAGTAGATTCCATCGCTTAAATTTATATTAAAGTCTATAGCCAATAAAATGTTAGTAGTTTCAAATATGGTGCATGTCAATGTTAAAAATATTGATACATTTAATAGTCACACTGAAAACCTTGTTGCCATTTTAGAACGTTTGGTTTAGTTAGTGTTAAGCCAAAGTGTTGCCCAAATTACGAACATCATCGCTGCTGATTATGCTAACACGGTTCACATAGTGCCCGTCTTTCTAAAAGAGTGGCTTTGTCGCCCGCCACGAGATAACAGCTCAATATGTGGAAATGGATGTACAACTAATAAATTCTTACACTGATAGTGTCACTACGCATCAACTCTCGGCATTGACAAGTCGTTTATAACTAAGTTTAGTACTTGTACAGCAAAAATCATAGTCAACATTTCGCAGAATAATAAGCTTAACAAAAACACATGAGGGAGCACCCTTAAGTGAAACCTGCCTATCTAACAGTAATTATGACAATGATGCTCTTAGGTAAATATTTAAGTCTACAACATTCATGTTCAAAAACCATTTGAACATGTTTTCAAATTTAACGATTTAATTGGTATTATATTTACATCCCACGCCACTGCGTCCGCATTCCAAAGAAATCAAAGAAAGCTCGGCGATACTACTAACGCCATCCCTTGTTATAACGTTTATCCACTGCATCAGCCAGTCTAGATAGTCAAAAGCAAAGCGGCCTCGAAAGGCATCCGACCAATCACAGCGCTTCCTACAGAAAAACCACTGTACCCCGGTGATATTACTAGCACCACCTGTTGTAACAACGTTTACTCATCTGAACCCGGCCGCTCAACCTACGCCGAGTTGGCCGATCACTGAACTTTCACGGCGAAGACGGAGGTAATCAAGTTAGCTCCTCTAAATTTCCGATCTTTAATAATGGAATTTATAAAAACTAGCCAGCGTATTTCGACCAGATCTGTGTTAAAATGCATAAGTTTATGTTAGACAATCGCTGATGTTAAGTTTCATATAACTTCTCTGTAGTTACATCATCTGCTCTTTTCTAGTTCCGCAGTCCGCCTTCGAGTTGATCTAGTTCTCACGTTATAAAATTAAGTAGCATCTTGACCCCCAACAAAGTAAGACGTATACCGATCGAGGTATTAAGGATCCCCATGACAATCGCCCATGGGGGTTCATTTCTCTCTATGCTTTATTCTAATATAAAGATTCTCACAATCGAGTTTTGTCTCGAACCCAAAGTAAGTAAACTCACACGTTTACAATTACTCTCTCACAACTAAGACGCTGTACTGAGCGAGGTATTAAGCGTCACCATGGCAATCGCCCATGGGGGTTCATTCCACTCTATGCCTTATTATAATATAAAGATTCTCACAAATGCTATTTCCCCTACACGGATTTCAGCTTACCTATGCGACGTGCATAACGCTTTTAGTATCCATTTTTTGCGTGTATTAAAAATCGCATTTCACAAAGGCATCCCTGTCATGCCATTATGCATGTAACTGCATACCATCTCAATCCACTACCATTTGACATCTGAGTCACTCTTATTTGCAAGAAATTGAAGTACATTGTATATAGAAGCTATAACAGAGACTTAGTAAGTGTTTTTAAGTGACTTTCGCATGTGCTAGAAGATAAACTGCTGAACGATTGAACGTTGGTCGTCAATTGGTGAATATAGTGTACATAGTAGCTTATAAGTGGACATTAAGGTAATATTTATCCTGTTATTATTGCTTGTATATTACTGTATTTCATCTCAGTTATCTCAGCTAATCGAGCTCACATTGAGAAGTTCCGCAGGAACTTTAACACACATTTAACTGTACTTAGCTGCACGATTATGTTTATAGTCATATACTTGTTTAGGATTACAATTCTTTATGCAATGCTTTAGCTTTTAAGGGTATTATTCTTGTGTTATTCTGCAAGGCCGATACCTAGCATCGCCTAATATTGTCCATATCGTAGCACTGAGTATGTATAATGATTTAATGTTTATAATTTGTTTATTTATGAGCTTCGAGTTGTTTTCAGGTAAAATAACTTATTAGAATATTCATATAATGCTAAAGGTTTTAGTTTTATTTACAAAATCACTTTAGAACTAGCCCCTATGATAAATTATAGTGCCTATGAGCACTCTCTGTTTGTTTAGAAAATCGACCAAGAACGAATCTGAAACAAATCAAAATGATTTTTTACGAACCTGCAATGTCGTAAGCGGTTCCATCCTTTGCACAGGCCCGCTTGTTCCGAGTGGTAAGCTGTATTCCAAACTTTGACCTGGCTGCAGGGCCGTAACATTCATCGGAACAGACGGGGCCAGACCAAAGCTGTTTTTGTTGAACTGTATGGCGAATCCTGTCATAGCCTACACACAAATCATAAGTCATTTGAACACGTCAATTATAAAGAAAAATTTTTAGTCAATTGATACCTCTTCGAACCCTATTTTTGATAACATTCACAACTAAAAATAATAATAGTAAATTCCTCATATGAAAATTAGTGGTCAGCTGCTTACCTGCATGGCTTTATTAGTTAAATTCATTTCCATGTAAATTTGGCCCGATCTTCTAGAGAATGTTCCTTGGATCTCCAAACCTTTTCCCTTATCAGCGGGTAGCCAAAGAGCCTGCAAAAGCAATAAGCGTTTCGATTACCATTATAACACATTACAACACATCTTACGTTATTGCTCTTAATATTGCCCAATGTGTAAAAAATTGCAAAAATTAAATATGAAATACTAAAAATGGAATATTAAATCATCTCTTCTACCTTGGGTGGAGTAAACATGGTGGGTGTGGTAGTAATTCCAAAGATATCTCCCAGAAGGCCAGTGGTTGATGGGGCGGCGCCACCGGGAACTTCTGGTCCTCCTCCCAACTGAAAAAGAAATGAAATACGTCGAATGAGAACAACCAGAAATATTAATTTAATTAAACACATTTTTTTGCAAGCCCTAGTAGGATTGGCGCGGAGCTTACTTACCAACACATCTAAACCGCCCCCGAGTAAATCCACATTGCTGGTGGGAGCAGCGACAGGTGTCGGGGTCGGCACACTAGGGCCGCCGAGATCCATCGACAGCAAGTCGCCAATAAGACTTTCCTGATTAGGAATGACAGAGGCCTCTGGAGCGGGAGCTTCATCAGAGCCTTGTCGGGCAGGCAGAGTTTTCCTGATACCTATTATCAACAAAATAAAATACACCGTATCCAAAAAATAACTTCTTTTACAACATTATTGTTTACATTAGGTCTAGGACTAAAAAGTGTTACATTTTTGCAACAAAAACGTATTGTAAAACTCAGTTTAAATTCTACAAATACTGACATACCTGCGCTCCTTCCTTCAACAAAAGCTGTGGGTGGCTTATGGTAAACGCTTGCCAACGAAGAAATATGGCAAATAAGCTCGTCCAACAGAGTAGGTTCTAATAAATCAGTTTCTTCCGAAATAAGCGGTTTATCAGCGAGCACTACTTCTTTAGCAGCGGCTGGATCAGTACTCAATAACCTAAAGGCAAACGGATTAAAAATAACAATTCAGAAAGCACTAATACAAATTATTAAAGTCGGTTTGGGCTAGAAGATGTGACATCCATATCTACATAATATAACATTTTGCACAATAAGTTCACAAATTTTACAAAGAAAAATTGTAATATTTTATATAAAAAAATTTACCTCCAATAGATAAAACCTCTATCCCTTAAGTCCGGATTGTCGGAATCCTGTGTTGCCAAACTTAAGACATGTTGTACCAGACTTTGGGTGTGCTGCGGTCGTTTCAGGAAAAGTTTTACAACAGCTGTTAACAATTGGAGCTGTACTTGTGCATTTTCGTCAGCAAAACCTACAATGAGAATCACCTTGTATCCATTACATATGAACGAAGTTTGAATGTTGCCTATATTAGAATAAAGAAGGTAGAGCTACAAGGGAGCGCCATAAATCCTTGCCTAAGGTAATTCCTTAGGTAATAAACGTTATGACAGATGAAGAGCAAAAAACGACTGTGTTCTAATAAAACATTTACGCGGAAAATATGCGGTAAAGAGAGGTTCTAAACACATTTCGGAATAAGTAAGTATTCTAAGCCTAGGAACAATTACTTCGGAATGAAAAAACCATTGAATTACCTAAAATATATTATTGCTGAATGTCCCACTTGGCCTAGTTGCGTTAATAAAGTGTACAGTTATTTTCCTAACAAAGACTGCTTACTATGGGTAAAGCGCAATTTTACCTTCTAAGAAACTGTCCAAAAGTTCATCTGCATTATCGATTCTTTCGGCGTATTCCCCGATAATCCATACCATCGAAGCCCTTGCCTCAGGTTCATCCAGAGTATCCAAATTTTCACACAAGGTACTGATGATGCTTTCATATTTATTTGGATATTTCCTAAAATTAAAAATAATGATGATCTTGTTTCTTGAGGAACAAGATTAAATTTCAGACAGATTTAGTCGACAGTTGCAGTTAGTGCTGGTTAGAGCTTAACCCAGTTTTGGCTGTTTCTGATTAGTGTTCATGATATTTTGGTTTATCCTGGGTAGCTTAATTTTCCAAGCTTTTGGGTTAGCAGGTCCATTTCGGCTTTTGGTGAATTTTGTACAGAAGTTATACTAAGTTGCTACAGTCTAAAATAGTTGTTTTCTGCTTTTAAATTTGGATATATTCGAATAGTTTCAGGTAACTGTATATAAAAAATTATATATTTTAATTTAAGATGATCATGTTAAGTTGGTTTATTTACTAAGAACAAGTTAGATGATGTATAGTCGATAGTTGGGCATTTACGTGAGGCTAATTGCTTGACATACAAGTACAAGCAAAAAAATTGTTAATGGTTTAAATACCTACTAACCCAAACTAACCCAAAAAAGTGATTTCAGCTTAAAATCGCTCAAACAAAAAAATCTATATAGCCAAGCAGTATGTTCTATCTCCATATTCATGTATTTCCTTTAAATAAATAAATTGCTGGTCGGTGTATTTCATAAACATATTATACTAAAATTGTCATGACATTAATTTTATTTGGCTTATTCATACTATGGACAATTCCGGCCCTGGACACGAATTTTGACGTGGGAATCGAAAAGAGGTGTGGTCCAAGGAAATAGAGATGTATTTCATATTTCAAATATTCAATTGTTTATCCTGCACGCAAATCGATACGTTTACATCCCTATTAAACCTTCTCATCCGACAAGTCTACGACTCCTACTAAATTTTCGATGCGAAGCCGTGCATGCGCAATGGCGAAACAAGAATACTGTGTATTATGGCTTTGCATGGCCCACCGCTCGCGACGGGGGCGCAATCAACAAGAACTAACCCAAAATTGAGAAAAAAGTAAATTAGTAAAAAAAAACAAACATAACCTTAACAAAAGATAAACAAAACATTTGTGCCAACAGACGGGAATCGATCCCGCACCGCAGAAATGACAAGCAGAACCTCTGCCTACTACACCACCGAGGCGTTGAAATTTCGCTAGAACGTACAGACATAGATAATTCCGAAACATTCGGCCATATTACGCAGGCACGGTTTCAAATCGAATATTTAGTGGGAGCCCTAGACGCTTGTTCCCATCCTACGAGAGAGCTAAGCTGTTCTGTCAGTTCAGGGTTGCCACTGCTACACCGTTCATGGCAGATCTACCCGTTTTTAATGTAATTTCGCTCTCTCGCTTCCCTCGAGCATTTCTACCCCGCTCCCATAATATCAGCTATAAAAATAGTTAAATATAAAATTTCATTCAATACTTTTAAAAAAGTGAGACAACCAAGAGTCTCGACAGCATAATAGGATCCTTTACAGTCCTATGCCACTATGCCATATTAGCCGCTTCTGATTGGTAGGATTAACGTCACTTTAGAGTACTGTTAACTCTTAACGCATGGCCCTCGGCTTGCTTTGCTCGCACAGGGGTGCAACTAGACAAAACGAACTGAAAATAGCCTAAACTAACCCAAATTTCCAAAAAAAAACAAAACAAAACCTCAAAAAAATAAAGAAAACATGTGTTGGCCCCGACGGGAATTGAACGCGGGACGTCCACGTTCCAATCGCAGAATCTGATCACTAGATCATTTAGACCTGGTAGAATAAACTGACTCGACCGTAGATATAGTGAAAGTGACGTTAATCCACCAATCAGAAGCGACTAATATAGCATAGCATATATATAGTGTCGTATGACTGTAAAGGATCTTAAAATGCGTCTAGACATCGTCTTTAAAGGCAATGAATGGTTTTTGCTGAAACTTAATAGTTTTCTACATTTTTGCGGTTGTCATAATAAGGCATTTTACTAATAGATGTCGCTAGAACACGCGCATTGGTTAATTGAACATTATCGATTACCGATCGATACTGACTTGGTAACATTGATCGGTCACGCAAGGACTGATTATCGTGCTCATGATTATCGTCATTCCCCTGCGAATATCGCGAATCATTAAAGTACGGGCTCAGTGGCTCCTTTTTCGTCATTTTTTGGTTGACGTGTCAGGCCATCTTTGTCGTTTGTTCCTCAGAAACATACATATTGAGTGTTTTGATGTCATTTTTTGGCGGAAACCAAATAGTGATCAACTGAATTGCGGGACAGTGGAGCGAATAGGGGTGCTGGGTAGGGTAAAAAAAAGTGTATAAAAATAGAAAAATTCTGTTCGTAAAGACAAGTCATCATTCTGCTAATAATTCTCTTCGCGCATGGGGCTCAACCAAGGAAAATCCAAGGCATGCCCAACATGAAAGAAAAAATTATTTTAAAAAATTGGACTATCCACCACATTTGAGCCAAAGAAAAGCCCCCAAAGTACGAGTTTTGACAGACATTTCCAGCACCACTTCACAAGAGCACTAGAAATATAAACCGAAAATTATTTTTTTCCATTTTGGACATGCGTTGGGTAGTTTGGGTTAGTTGCGTCCCCGTAGCGAGCGGAGGCTCATGTGCGAAGTGAAATATTAGTAGAATAATAACAAATTAATCAACTGCAACGGAAAACACTGAATTTTTGTCTCTCTGAGGAAAAAGCGACAAAATCTGCATGAGACATTATCGCTTTTTTCTGTTAATTGTTGTAGTGTGCCAAACTGTGAATTTATTCAGTTCAACGTCAAACTGTTTAGTGACTAGTGAGATCCTAAACGAAAAATAGTGAATTGAATCTATTAGCTTTTATTTAAACTACTCCTCACCAACCCATTTCTACCCTTTTCTAATCTCCATTTTTACGTTAATCTACCTCGAAAAAAAAAGAATGCTTGTGGCAACACTGTAGCCGTTCCAATGACTCGAGAATTCACACCCTGAACGCATCGCCTTTAAAGACAAAGGCATCGCGGTAACTAACGCCCGATTATTTAAATCATCAACTAACTTCACACTGCGGCGGCGTCTCGGCTTTCGTAAACGCGGAAAACGTCAAAAATACAAATTAACCTAAATTAAGTTTATACATCCGCGACCGTAAAAACACGAAAAGCAAATATTTGGAAAAGTAACTATAAAAAAAGTAATAAAGTATAAAATAAACAATTAGCTTTACCTTCGGAAAATCAAGAAAACCTTTTAGTTAACTGGTAATTAAAAAATATTTAGTTGATGCGTAAATTGTTCCAAATTTATTCAAATTTGGGAGTGTCCTTGCCTTATCAACTAATTTACAGTTAAAAAAAATCACCGACGATGCCTTCCAAAAAAGTCAAAAAAATCGACGAAGATTTATTGGCAGAGCGACTGGCCGCTTTCACACCTGAACCAATGATACAATTTCAAAAACCCTTAAGACCCAAAGATGAGATTGAAATCCCAGCAATCGAAGAGGACGAGAATACTATCGATTTGGCAAAAACGAATTTTTTAAATGTTTTAAACAATGAAGACATCAAGAGGAGATGTGAAGCGACCATTCGAAAATATGGGGTTGGCACATGTGGTCCAAGAGCTTTTTATGGTAAGATTGCAAAGATGTTTCCAATAATATATGAACATTTTCAATATTATATTCCTATAAAGAAAGGACTGCTCACTCACTGTTAGGAATGACTTCTGAGTTTCTATATTGGTTTACATTTAAAATAAGCTTGTTGTCGATTGAAACCAAGTATAAGGTTATTTAAGAGACATAATGTTTGTCTGCTTTGAAACCAGAAATTCTACAGTTCTTGGTTTGAAGGAACATTAACACAGAACTCTTTCCATAAGACCTATATTTCCACATCTTCAGGAAGAAACCGACTGTAGTTTTATTAAACATACTTTTTTTAGGTACAACAGATGTTCATCTTGAACTAGAAGAGTGCATTGCACAATTTTTAGGAATGCAGGAATCAATTGTCTATTCGTATGGTTTTGTTGCAATATCCAGTTCAATTGCAGCATATTGCAAGAAAAACGATGTGGTTTTTACAGATACAAATTGCAACATTCCAATTCAACAGGGTTTACAAATGGCCAGAAGTAAGGTAAAGATGCACTATGATCCCTAAAATAATGGAAAGTCAAAATGAAGGATAATATCGTCATAATTTCCTTTTTAGATAGTGTATTTTGACCATCAACGTCCTGAAACTTTTGCTGATGCAGTCCAGAAAGTTCTTCAAAAAGAAAAGGAGACCAAACGGAAAGCGAGAAAATTTTTGATTGTAGAAGGTGTATCGTGGAAAACTGGAAAAATACTACCCTTACCGGATTTCCTGAAAATTGCAGAAGAAAATAAAATTAGGGTATTTTTAGAGGAAACTTACTCGATTGGCATTCTTGGAGACAAAGGGAAAGGTTTAATGGAATATTTTAATATAGATCCTTGGAGGCTGGACATGATTATTGCTACATTGGAGGCAGCAATAGGTTCAATAGGAGGATTTTGTGCTGGTATGGTATACATTTTAATGGTTACCTTGATTTTTTAAACCACATTGAAATAATTTTCAGGATCACACATGGCAATAGAACATCAACGTCTTTCAGGAAGTGGCTACATCTTTTCAGCATCTCTTCCAACATTTTTGGTACAGGCCTGCATTGAATCAATAAACTTATTGGAATCTAAGCCCCATCATAAGCTAAGGAAATTAGCCCAAAATTTCCATGATATGCTTATCGAGGCAGGATATGAAGTGCAAAGTGATCCTGTTTGCCCTTTTAAGGTTTTCAATGTGAAAGAGGAGGATACAAATATAAGAAGGACCAAAGAAAAGGAAATCCATCAATACTGCAAGGCAAATGGATTGCACTTTATTTTAGATGAGGATAGATTGTTGATTAATCTTAATGTAGCTTTGCTAAGCGACACCAAAAAGTATGGAAAAATTGAAGGGATCTTGAAGGATGCACATAAAAAAGTAATTGTAGGATAATACTAGTTATTAGAAATAAATAATTTAATAAACTATTGTATACTAGTTTTGAATGCTTAATGAGGCAATATAGAAGTTGATCAAACTGTAGTTATGTGATATAAAGAAGTATTTTTCCAATTTTACACTTTAGCCTTGTGTATTATAATAAGTAAATAAGTACTATTATTATACCATCATATCTAAAAACTGAAAAAAATTGAGCAAAATCAAAGAGTTCAATTTCAGATATATACTTGTTAACTAGATATTTATCATATAATTCACCAAATATGTATTTTAGTACACTAATACACCTAATATTTCATGGCTGTTTTTGGTGTTTGAGTAATTTTAATCTTTCCATAAAAGAACTATAAAGTATGTGATTTCATATTTTTATGATTACATTTAAAATGAATATAAAGCCTTAAGTATGCTTATTTATACTCAAAAATGGGTTACTACTACCTCCATTATTATTATAAGAAGGTTATGTAGTTTAAATCTTTGAATATAAAGGTTCAAACTATAATCTAATGAGTTGCTACAATTCTTATTTATTCAAGCAGTTAAATTTCCCTATTTTAAATGCTATAATGTAATCTTTTTGAATAAAATTGTTATTAAACAAACTGTTTTTTAAATTGCCTGAGCTTAATATCCCTTCTAATCTTCATGAAAAAAGGAGATTTAGAAGTCACTCAATGAATGCTAAAGTCTAAAGTGATACTGCAGCCATGCTTTTGATTGGCAATTCCCAATATATTGGTTTGATAAGTCGGGTTCCTGCAACACAAGAGTTGGGGGCCGAAGCTTGATGCTATGAAATTGTAACACAAGACTTCGGGGATGAGGTTTTTGAGTCCGAAAGGAAAATAATGGAACAATTAAACTCCAAAAAGGGAGAACTATTATCTCTACATGCAATGCTCTCAGCAAATACAGATGCGAAGATTAAACTGGAAAATACTATTCAGGCCCTGTCACCATGAAGCTTTATCAAAAGATTTCAATGAAGCACCCATCAAAGTGCCTCTAGATGACTGTGACACATGGCTTTATTGATACATATAAGTACTGTCAAATTCTGCTACAAAAAATCCAATTTCTTGGACATAGGCAATGTATTTCTAATGCTAAATAGACCAGAAGCAAATATCCAGAACTATTTCAAACCAAGAAAAAAATGTGTTTACTTAATAAATACAGCAAGAATAGGATTCTTGTTTCGGTTCGTAGCGAAACAAGACCTGTTTTGGATTTCGCAGGCTAATCTGAGATCTGCGTGTTTATATTTTTCGAAATTACCGGTAATTAACAGCTTTTATATAGCTAGTTACCTATTACTGCTTCTGTGCTCCTGATACAAAGCAGTAATTAGGGGGTCGTTGTACCATTGATTTTTCAGTATTTCCGGGGCGGAACCCGGAACCAAACCACCCGAAATGATGTCTGTAGTAGACACAGACGATGACCTTTCTGTTATATCCCTAGACTCGGACTCGGGGCATTCCTTGAATGAATCCCGAGTCCAACTGTATTTGTGCAAATTAAAAAACCACCCGAAATGTAATAGATGTATAGAAATTATTCCATTACTAACCAGTGCGAACGCTGGTTTGAAACTCGAAATTAAAACGGCCATCGATACAGTGAAAACTCACTTGGCCAGGGACCACAAGGCCCTTTTCAAACGACCCTGTGTATCTTCCAGAATCGACACTGGTAACAAAAAGTCAATTAGCTCAGAAACATCCCCAACGCTGAAAAAGCAAAAGTTAGGATCCGTAGACACGAATACATCGAAAGAAATTGAGCAAAAAACAGACCACCAAAAAACACCGTCACAAAAACCGCCTAGCGACAACGAGGCAGGTATACTTGCGCAGTTTGAATCTGCGCACCTGCAGAACGTAAACCAAGACAAGGCAGAATTCAAACTCCCGTATAAGACCATCCCCTTCAAAAAAGGGATCAGAATGGTAAACCTGAACGTAAGGGGTGAACCATTACCCCTGAAAAACAAATTTCAGCCCTTATCGGATACCGAGACCGAAGATCTCGACGATAAAAGCCGCCAAGCAAAAAAGGACAAAACCACCCCTAAACCTTCACAGTCCAAAAAGACACCACTGCCACCGCCAATTGTCATTAAAGGTGGAGCACAAGATCATGACATAATAAAACAAACGCTTACAGATATGCACGTAGCCGACTATAGCCTGAAATATACTAAACATTCGGTAATTATATATTGTGCTCTTAATAAAGACTGGGCTAACCTAAAGGGACTATTCGAAAGGGAGAAAATTGAATTTCACTCATATGCGGAGGCAAGTCAGAAGACTTACGCCTTCGTATTGAGAGGATTAGACGGAGGCTTCAAACCAGAAACCATCCGTACCCTACTGGCAGACGAACACGGTTTATCAGTCAAAACCGTGTTTGAAATGAAGAAGACGAGAGTGCCACTATATTTAGTGGTACTCGAGGCCTCGATCACCTTACGTAAACTGAACCAAGACGTCAGACTCTTATCGCATATACGTATTTCCTGGGAAAACCGACGTGCCACCAAGACAATTATGCAGTGTAAGAGATGTCAGGGGCACGGGCATTCAATGTCCCATTGCCAAAGAAAGTGGGCCTGCTCTAAATGTGCAGGTCCACACCAAATCATAGAGTGCAATAGTAACACTGTAAGATGCGCGAACTGTTTTGGTGAGCACAGGACAATAAGCACGCAATGCCCAGTGTATATATACAAAATACAGCAGACACAACCATCTACCCAACAACCAAAGCAAGAATACCGGCCAGCGCCACCCCCCGCCAACCCTGCATGGCAAGGAAGCCACAAAACGCCCAGAGACGCAACTGACCAATATCAGCAGCAATTCCCCGCCCTAATAAACAAAGGACAACCGATACAACAGCAAAAGGTTAGTCAAAACAGCAGTCAAGCCATTGTAAATAGTTCAAATAAAAATTCTAATCATAATATTCAAAAATCGCAATCTAACAATCCTGCAAATCAAGTTTTAAACAATTTAAATAACTTGCAAAGCGCTGTAAATCGCATAAATAGTCTCGTCAACTTTGGCGAACTTATTCGAGCGCTAAATGACTATGCGAACCTTATTGAGTCCTGCCAGGGGAACAAGATTGAGGTCCTTCAGGCCTCAATGCAGTTCTTCACGGAGGACTTTAATGATTACAATATATAGTTTAAACAATGCTTATTAACGTTCTGTCATGGAACTGTAATGGCATTCGCTCTAAACTCGGAGAACTGAGAAATTTCATTTATGGTAATCCTAACTTTCACATAATATTTCTGCTTGAAACCAACATCGATGCTGGTTTCAGGCTGAATTTCTACGATAGACAGGTCCTGCGTTTTGATAGGCCTGATCGACGCGGAGGAGGCGTGGCCTGTCTGATACACAGGTCAGTCCTTTATAAGCAGGTCGTAGGCCTGAGGTCCGTCATTGAGCACGTAGCTCTCGAGCTTGAAGGTGGCCTGCGGATCGTCGGTGCATACTCTCCTCCGGGTCTCCGCCTCCAGGAAGAAGATATTCTTACTCTGCTGCCTGCTGGCAGAAAGACGCTCCTGATTGGTGATATTAACGCAACGCACGTTAACTGGCGTGGTTATTCCAACAGGAGTGGACGTCTGCTAGACAGGTTAGTAGAACAGAATATTGACCTTGTCTATCACCAAACTCCGAATCCTACATTTTATCCCAATAACCGATTTAATCCATCGTTCCTGGATATTGCTATTTCTCGAGGAATAACTAACGCTTCAGAGCTCCTAGAGCTTAATGAGCTCAACTCGGACCACCTTCCAATCAAGATCAGTCTACGTTCTAGGCTACAAGTAGAGCAGGAAACTATCCTGTCCTACAGGAATCTTGATTGGAGGGAGTTTCGAGCGAGGCTTAGCCAAGCAACGGTTATTCCAAAAGAAATAGACTCTATCCCAGAACTTGAGAGCGAGGTGCAAGCTCTAGTCACAAATATCCGGCGCGTTAGAGACGCAATTTGTCCCACTGTCAGTAAACGACTGTTTACTGACACACTTCCAGATCAAATCACAAACCTAATCATTTCCCGCAACCGTATCCGGCGTGGTGGCAAAGGACGAGGGCTCCCATAGACCGTGAGCAATTCACAGCGCTTACCGGGGAGATAAAGGCGCAAATAGGAGTATTCAGGAACGACAAATGGATGGAGTACATCAACACCATCAATCGACACGATGGCTCGCTGTGGAAGCTCGCCAGGCGTATTCGTGGAGGCCCCGGTGAATTCCCCGGAATCCAATATCAAGGTGAAGTAATCACTGACAATATTAGAAAAGCGGGAGCCTTTGCGAATTACCTGGAGGGCGTCTTCAGCGAGACACCAAACTCGACACCGTTCCACGACGTCGTGGATGCTGCTGTCGAAGCCTTTACCTCTTCAAAATATCCCATCGCTCCCGAAGTCTTGAAAAGACTTCTCATTACTCCTATTGATGTCAAGAGAATATTAGCCCGCCTGCCCCGAAAAAAAAAACCCCGGTCCTGACGGTATTCCGTATGTTCTCCTCAAGAATATGCCGAATAAGACCGTCATCCATCTAATGCACATCATAAATGCTATTTTGCGACCCCAACACTTTCCGCTTCCCTGAAAGAAAGCGGTGATAATACTGTTCCCTAAACCACGCAAAGATGCGAGGCTTACAACCTCGTACCGTCTTATTTCACTGCTCAAAGTAGCCGAGAAGCTCATAATGCCGAGAATTAACAATGTCGTAGAAACTCTCAGGATTTTGCCACAGGAGCAGTTCGGCTCTCGCTGCGGTCATAGCACCTCTATGCTCGCAGCGAAGGTCGCACAAGACACGCTCAACGGCTTTAATGAAAGCAAGGCAACGGCATTGTTATTGCTCGACATTGAGAAGGCATTCGACAAGGTATGGCACAATGGGCTTGTTTACAAGCTCTTTGCTATACATAGCATGCCTTTACATCTAGCATCCCTCATTGCGTCATACCTTGCGAATCGCTCCTTCTCGGTTCGCGTCCAGAGCGCTATCTCCGAGCCCAGACGCATCAAGTCTGGAGTGCCTCAAGGAACAGTATTGTCACCGCAACTATTCAGTCATTATATACCTGACTTTCCATCTCACCCCTCAACCTCCTTTGCCCTGTACGCTGATGACACTGTGATATACTCACAATCATCAGACGTACAGGTAGCAAAGCAAAACCTCTAACATCACCTCAACCTTCTAGCCCCTTATTATAGGGACTGGAAAATCTCCTTAAATGCTTCGAAGACAGAACTGGGTATATTGACAAAAAAGCGCAATATCAATCTTGCGCCTATAGTTATAGGCAATACGGTCATCACACCGAAGGACCCTGTCAAATACTTAGGGATAGTCTTCGATCGCAAACTCCTGTTCTCGAAGCACGTCGTGGCAATAAAGGCTAAGAACATACTGACGCAAAAAACCCACTCATTAGGACTAGATCCTATATGAGCCCGAAAAACAAACTTACAATCAACAAGACAATCATTAGACCAACGCTTCTCTACGGGGCGCCAGTATGGTGCTCGGCAGCGAAGACACACCTTAAACACATTCAGACAATACATAACAGATACCTGCAGGCTGCCTTCTTCCTGACATTATGGCACCGTGTGCGGGTCACCGAGTTGCATAACATGGCAAATATAGACTTTATAGACCAACACGTTAACAAATTGTCATGCAAATTCTATGACCACGGTATCAGGGGGTCAGAGCTGACCGCAGGTATCGCCAACATACGACACAATCCACTACGCAGACTGAAATACGGACCATTATATAAAAATACTGACTTGTTCTATCAAGAACTTCGACCGCTTTGAACGACTAATACAACAAATGTACATAAAAATAACATGCACTAACCGATCAAACAAATACCAGAGAATGCGGAAAACTAGAGCCAAAGCAGACAGACCGACGCGGGGAGGAGCCGTCCGACCTGGTCACCTAGGGGGTGGACCCTCCGTGCGCCTACTTATACCACCGAATATTAACTAACGATTAATATTCGGTGCTTATACCCACAAAAGGAACTGACGGACATCACTCTTGCCGCAGCCACTGAACCGCGCGTGCTGTCCCCCCAGCAACTTCTACGTGTTCTGAGCGAACAACTATATGTTGTAATCAGCCTTTAAGGCACCCTCACATACGCATTGTGTATATAAACATATACGATGATGTACAACCGCATCTGGCAATGCCAATTACTTGTACATATGTATATATTCAATTTTACATGTTCGTGCTGTCCCATCTAAATTATAAGCAGGTTTTTTGAGGATTTTTTCCTGCACAAACCACCCAGCATACCAACGTAGCTGATCAATACAGCTTTAATAAGCAAACGTGCAATTCAATTCAATTGAAGGGTTAAACCCATGTAATTGTATCTTACTTCTTGACTGCTGTTTGACTATACTCTAGAAGGGCCGACATCAGCCCGTAAGGCGCAGATGTTTAGTACGTGAGTGCAATGCGCGCAGTGTAAGTGTGATAAAAACTCGCGTAACGAGAACATCTTGCCACATATATATAAAAGTTAGTCAGTAAGCACATACCATGTTAAATTTTTCAATAAAATTTATTCGATTCGATTCGACAGCAAGAATAATTTACAGCTATTTTGAAGTTGCTAAAAGAATGTTAAATTCCATCGGCTTTAAACGGTAAATTACACACGTGAACACACATATACTAATTAATTTATTAAAACAGCAACTTACCTGAAAATATCCTTGATTACTACAATGGCTTCCTGCACTACATAATTCACTTTGGTTTGAATCAAGTCTAACAATGTGGAGACACAACGTTCTGCGGAAGGCTCCACCTTAATGGCACATCGGCCAATTGCTCTCACTGCTTTTCTGACGAAGTCAACGTCAACCTAACGGAGTAAGTATAGCATACATTAGATAAAATTACATAAGTTCACCACAATTGGGACAATTGGATATGTATCGAACCACACAGATATTATTAAAACTTTAATCCAAATGATAAGCAGAACAAACACTAATGAACACCCCCAAAAATAGAAAAGGGAGTTGCTATACTTCTGCCTTACCTCTGTTGCATATTCTTTCAATTCGCTAAGAACTTGGGCAATGTTAGCTTGCGATGCTAAACGGATCATAATGTCAAGCTTCTCCAATTTAACATAGATAGGGTCATTGTATTTGACGAAGAACACCTATAAATAAAACGATACATCAGTTAAAAATGCATGTATACTAAACATATCATGATTTAAAACATACCTTCATTTCATGCTTCAAAATATCAGGTTTCTTTTGCACAATAAGATTGATATTTCTTAAGGCAACATATTGGACCTAAAATAATATATAAATAATTAAAACACCATTTGGATTGGATGACGATGGTCAACTTACCTCAGGTTCAGAACTCAACAAAGTAACCAACGGAGGTGCAAGCTTCTTGCTCAGAGTATTGCAGAACTCAACATCCCCCTGAAAACAAAGTCATATGAAATATGCGAATGAGCCATTTTAACAATAATTTAATTCAAACTCCATCTCACAATAAAACATTTTTTAGCAAACATGACTGCTACCAAACCTGTAAAATCTCCATCATCTTAATTAGCACTTTGACAGCAGAAAGTACCACTGCAGCATTAGCATGCGCCAATCTTGGTGTTATTCTCTCGCAAATGCTTTGAGCTTCCCTGTCGTCTCTTGGCGTGTAGTTTGATAATGAATCCAAGATAAAAACTTGTCCCCATTCTGTGCATTCATTCAGAGCAGTGAGAAGTTTATTGATGGTTGAAGTACTCAATTCTGCAGTAAGAAAGGATGTATTAATAGGACAGTCTAATGATATATAGAAAGAAGCCGATTAGCATAGAATATCTAACTTTACCTACCCACTAGTGGCTGTCCAGTAGGACTACTTTCATTGATTTCAGATAGAGCAGCTACCGCATTTGCAACAACCATAGGGTTAGAATCACTTAGTAATTCCTTTAATTGCTCTAAAAATCCTTGGTCCTCGACTAAACCTAAAAAAGGACAGGTACACCATTAAAATTCATCAATTAACTATAATAATAGTAGCATTACCTGAAGAAATATCATATAATTTTGCCACACAGACAGCAGCTGTTTTTCTAACATAAGGGTCCTCATCTTTTAAACATTTTCTCAGAGGCTCACAGAGATATTCAGTGATCTTGTCCACTCGGATACAGCCCATAGTCCTCACTGCCAGTGCTCTAATTAGAGGGTTTGGATCCTCACAATCCTAATAATTATTAAACTTATTTATAACTTCATGTCAAACAAGACAAATCATATAATTCTATCACAAGGAACCAATAAGCCCCTATGATGTTTAAGCGTAGGCCACTTGGTAGATATTTATTGATAATGATTACCTTAACAAAAGTATTAACGGCCATAATAGCCATGTCGGGTTGAGATTTAGCATAATTCATCAAATACAGATAGACCAGCTTTTTCAGTTCCAAATTGTCAGTTTGCATGCAATTCACGACATCTGGGAATAGTGCAGATACATCTTTTCCAACAGTCATTGAGGCAATTACCTAAAATCAGATATAATTTACCTACATAGTGTTACTTACCTTAAAATATGTTGTTTCTGTAGATATACAAAAATCTCTACAAGAAATGTACATAGTCCTGCATCTAAGAAAGTGAACAGAACCAAAGCAAATTGAATAATTGAATATCCTAAGCAGGTATTTAATTCTACTGGAAATGCTCAATTTGAAAACTAAGAGTATAATCGAATTGCGACTAAGAATACTGTAAGCAATGAGAGCATAATAGGTTCCAGCTATTGAAACTCGTCAAGTTCAAGCTACATGGTAACATGGTTAAACTTAAATTACTGTAAGTTAGTTTTCCGACCGACAAATGAAACCATGTCAAGCTATTCTTACCTTCTTGACCGCCTCCTTTTTCTTTTCTTTTTTATCATTATTCAGTTCAGACTTCAGCTCGAAAATTTCACCCTTTTTGGTGGTGGTAAAGTACTTTGAGTCAGTCATTTTTCCTTTAGCTACAAATAAAAGACAATGATTAACCTCGAAACATGTGGAGCCCTTTAAATTATCAATACAAATACCTAATATTTTCAAAATACTCAAGAACCCAGAGAAACAGAAACGTCAAATTCTGCTAATCCGCCTCCTTTTAGATTGAACAGCTGATAAAACATATCGATATTTTGCTTTCGATCTCAAGTATTTTGGTATCGATACTAACTTTTTGACTTTACTCCTATCGATACAACCGTTGTTTGAATAATCCTTTACTCAAACAACGATACAACCTAGCGTATCAAATAATATAAAATTCCATTCCTTCCGAAGAAATCACTTTATTGTTTTGGTTTGCAGCCTACGTTTTGGTTGATGACTTTTTAAATTTGCTATACATTTACTATACATTTTTATTATTAAAATGAAATTTTTTGATGATTATTTTATAATCGATTCTTCCGATACTATAGATTTAGCACATCCCTAATTACGATATTTATTAATTTTAGAAAAATGACAAAGGACAGATTTTAGATTACAAGGCGTTGCGTGGACCGGGTCACAGGCCTTCAGAGTTGTTTTACATTTAATTTTCACTTTACGCATGGACCTTCGCTCGCTCCGGGCGCAACCAAACAAAACTAACCTAAGGCATGCCCAAAATCAAGCAAAAAAATTTTTACAAACATAACTGTAAAAGAAAAAAGCGTGCCTTGCGACTGGAATTGAACCCTGGCCGCCGTATCTAAAACACAGCATCTAAAGATATGGTGTTTGCCAATAATGCAATGCGCGCGCAACTCTGAAGCTCCCTTATGTGGTAAGGGAAAGATCTACTAATCTCGGGCCGCGATATTTCAGTTCGTAGTGCACACGTATGGCCCTCCGCTCGCTGCGCTCGGTGGCTCAAGAAAAGCAAACTAACCAAGTGCTAACCCAAGCCATACCCAAGAAAAACCCAGAAATCAAGAGAAAAGCTATTTACTTAAAAAAAAACAATACCGACGTGATTTGAACCTGAGTCGAAGAAGTGAAGGCCAACCATGCAGACCCCTAGACCATCTGCTGACTTAGAAATAACTGGTTGCAGTGGTTGCCTCGCGAAGTTATGCGTCACCTCACGTAGTTAGCCAATCACGCGCCTCTCATTCACAAGTGAACTATGAACTGAAATCTCGCTGTCGGGCACTGATTTTTTTCAGAGATGAGACGTCACTAAGCGCTTATTCCGTTTCCAACTTGGTCAAAACAATGACATATATGTCAATGGGTTGATATCGGATCTTGAAAAACCCCGGCACAGCTGTGACCCCGGTCCGGTCCAGAGCAGAACGCTTTCGGTTGTCAAACAATGACAGGTAGGTATTTTCTTGCTTTTCTGGCAAACGTTTTTGCTTTTTACCATAGTTTTTTGACATTAGAGCAATATTTCATTAAAGAACTCATGAGCTCTTGAAAGAACTGAAGTGATGGCTCATTGGCTGTAATTTAGTTCAGACTTTCCAAATACCAAAGTTTATAATCTCATATTTTAGGTATTTTCTTGCTTTTCTGGCAAACGTTTTTGCTTTTTACCATAGTTTTTTGACATTAGAGCAATATTTCATTAAAGAACTCATGAGCTGTTGAAAGAACTGAAGTGATGCCTCCTTGGCTGTAATTTAGTTCAGACTTTCCAAATACCAATGTTTAAGCTAATTTTTTGGTTAGGGTTCACCGAAAGCAAAAATAATTTTTAGATTTGTAGTAAAGGCAAACTGCAACCTGTTAAAAAAATTACAATAAAACAGATCGTTGGAGGTGGTGGTTGCTCCAGTGAGCATAGACGTAAATTGCAGACGCATAAGGTTCTGCCATAGGGCGACTGAAATATAAATGGTATATATAATCTCTGATAACACCCCTCTTACGTTTCGTCTTCAAATATTTAAACACTAAAAGTCTGGCGGAGAGTCAGTTCTTGCTCGCTTCGGGAGCAGCCAGCAAGAACTAACCAAGACTAACCCTACGCATGAAAAAACAACTATATTTATATTACGATCGTCCTATGGCGAACATCTATCGCATCTGCAGGGACCAAACGGAACGCCTAACCATAATCAAGGTTGGAAACAAACGCACCCTAAATGTAGCCGGTGGCGTCATCTATTAAAAACATGTGGGAAAGTTCCGACGAATCGAATAAAAAATGCTTATCAGACAAATTTTGGAATTTAAATTGATAAGGTTGAATAACGAGAATGACTGACAGTACCAAAATATGAAGTGAATCGATAGGAGTATTCTCTAATTAAGCTAAAACGAATCAAAATTGATGTTATTTAAGGATTAGAGTAGTAAAGTGAATAATTACAGTTTCCTTTGATCCATTAGGGGGGATATTTTGTGGATCCATTATTGACATCTGACAACCCGACAACCGACAACTTCACGTCAGTGTTTATTTATGGTTGTCATAATAGTGGTTGAATAATGCGTGTAATCGTTATTTGTTTATTAAAATGGCAAAAGATTGTGTGAAAATCTAAAAATGGGTGCAAAGGATTCAAAAAGGACTTGTTTAAGCTACGAGGATGCGGTCAAGCGAAGTAAGTGCAATTTAAGATCAGTTTTTAGCGAATAGTTTTGCACATTCTCTATCACATGATTGGTATGCCAGAATATAAATACGATTATGATAATTTTATGTGTGTAAATGAAATTTGAATGTCCCGAGGCGACGGAAAGCTGTACATTCCCTGTTTTAATTTGCGTCCTTTTAAAGATCAAAATCCTGTTTTAATTTGTCATTATGGTTATCCTGCTATTAAGTTAATTGATATAACATTAGTTGATAATGGTGCCTATTTAGGTACTTAAGTGCTCATTTCCATTGTCACTTTTGAATGTGCGTATTATCCAGCCGAATAAACATTTCACAAATTCCTTCTGCAACATTTTTTTATTTTAGATAGTTTATTATGCTTTGAAGCTTTTATTAGTTTCTGTATTGCATAATATAATACACACATTAGCATTTGATTGTCCTTGTTTGGTGAATAACACTCTTATTTATTAATAGTTTAGTAAATAAATATCCATAGAGTACTTGTTGAAT
>MU184151.1:64318-112887 GCA_016904865.1 Pissodes strobi | reverse complement strand
TTTATTAATAGTTTAGTAAATAAATATCCATAGAGTACTTGTTGAATTGAGCATTTGTAATTTAATGCTATAATTATCCGGTGTTTTTAGTACATTCATTTAGTTATGATGTGAATAAAAAAGCTTTATGATGATGTTAATATCTAATATTTTATCATATTTAAGATGGACTTTTAGATTTTCCTTCAAGCTAACCTTGATGCTACCAATGCAATATTTTTCTGTATTGCTGATCTCTTCAATATATTGTGATTGTGTATATTTACTGCATTTCTTCTAAACAATATAATATTTGCTTGCCTGATTTTGAAGACACACTGAAACATTGTGAAATTGAAGACATATTAGCTAAAAATCTATTTTTTAACACAAGCAAAATAATCCTTTATTTTAACCTACAAGGGTACTAGATTCTGAAAAACTTTTTGTTTAAATTAAGAACACTTACAACTAACTGTGCTTTGGACAAATTTTTAAAACACATAGAGAAACTGTTTTAAAAGACCACTCTGACAACAGTTTTTCTAATCATAGCCTAGCATGGTGCTTGAATTAGATAAATATGTGTGTTAGCCTTTTCCCTTTATTCCCATTTCATGTCATCAGTTATTACCTATCACCCAAGTCTTACATACAGAGTGCGCACTTGGAACTGTTCAGTAGTTGCCACATTTTCCTGAAGGATAACCCCTCCGAGAAGTCACTGCCACAAAGAGCTACAGGAAAAGGAAATCACCTGTTGAATTACATACAGTGACAATACCTCAAACTTCTTTCATTAAAACAGCAACAAATTTGTGACGTTTGTATTGATTCCTGAGACTGTATACTTAAAATAGCAAAGCATCAATAAATATTTGAGTCACCTGCATCTTGCATTTGCTGTGACTCAAATTCCACCACATCTTCCAGAAGCTTTCCATTCTGACTAAGTAGCATATACTGAAAGGAAGAGTATGCAAAAGATGGTTCTTGCATCTCTGCTGTAAGAGATATGACAAAATGGAGCTGCAGTCATTTATAAATAAGTAGGGCCTGAGATGCAAATTTTAGAATTTTGATTGTAAATAAAACATCCATTATTTCATCTCATGATTTTTTTCTTCAGATACTATGCTGAAAGAATGTTATCGAGGCAATATTAATAATTATTTTTTTTTATAGTGCAGCAGTTACTTTTTGCTCATACCTATGTGTGTAAGTTGCTAAAAACGTCTTTTGTGTTCCTAATATCCTAACCTTTGCATTATATTTCCATGTTTGTAATTTTTTAATTGAAAAAGTACTTAAGATAGCATAAGCCTGCTGATTAGATTTTTTGCGGTAAAATTGGGAGTAAACAATATAATACTGTTTGCCGGATAAGTGAGATAGTTAAGTACTAACATTTTTGTAGGAAATAGGAATAAATTTAGGGTGTTTCTGTATCTTTGTATAGCAGTTAATTAACTCAAAAAAAAATTGTACATTCTAAAGAAAGTTTGTTATTTATGGGTAAAGAAATAGTGACATTTCTCCAGGATTTTGCAGTTGTCCAGTTTTTTTCCCACTTTATTCCTCCGCGTCTTTTCATTTCATTTTATCCTCCCTCGTTGGAGCTTGAAGTAGTGGTATTACCTTTGTTATTGTGTCTCATTGCGTAATATAAAACAATTATTTGGTTTGGCGTCTAATTAATAACATTTTATCATTTGGTGCTTAATATTGACATTGTCTAGATAGGTACATAATAACCTTGTAAATTTTATTGTTTACTTCTGAATTGTATACAGTTTCATTACATATCAAAGAATTTAAATTAAGTTGTGTACCTCTCATAAGGGAATCTTGAGCAGAATTTAAAATGAAATTATATACTAGATAATACTATATGTTGGTATTTAAGGCCCATGACCTAGCTGGATAGGAAACTTATACTATTGCAATAATGTATAGTGAGTTTGATTAAGGAGACTTGGAGGTTGCAAGATATTCGGTTCCAATACATAAGCACCAATGTTTGTCACTATTTTCTTATGCTCACATTAATTTTGTTTTCTAAATGAGAGTGAAGTTTATGCCCCGTTCCTCTAGGACTCCTTAAAAGCGTTTGACTGTGTGAATATGCTTGAAAACTAGGAGTTTAAGGGAAAAATAATTTATCAATTTGTCATCCTATTAGTCAGATGCCTAGGTATTAAAGTGCCATAATCACACAGAACACAGATTAGAAAACATGTGCCATTTTGCTTAAAAATTAGGGCTAGACAGCTACTTTTCAGTACAAATTGAAGATCTCAGGGAAATTCGATAATTGCTGATATTGAGATTTATATCAAATCAATTATATATCAACTAAAGGGGTTTTGCTTGTCAAAACTGAGCTCAAACATGAACATGTTCTACAAAACTTGTTTTCCACTTTATTTTTATATCCTGCGGTTTACTGGTTAGTGAATATATACAAATAATATTTCAACATCCATTTCCAAACAAGTAAAACTTATCAACATATTTCATTTAAATTTGTACTAAGGAAACGATAATTGATCATGACATTCACGCTCATTATAATTATTTTATCACTTTTAGTTTAGCTAATGGGAGTCAGACTTGAAACCATGATGTCTGCAACAAAATACCGGTTTTCTTGGGATAATTTTCTGGCTGTTTCTAACTGACAATTAGCAATAAATAATAATTATCATCTAATTGAGAACCTAATGTGTGACCATATTCGACAACAATTAGCAGATAATATTGAAAATTACCTACTCTCAGTTAAGGCAATTGAAATAATGAATTTAGATAGATGTAGGATCGAATTTGTCAGGCTACAGCTGGTCACGTAATTTTCATGACTTCTATATGCTGACTTTGCAGAGAGAAATGAAGAAGATCAGCTATATTTTTTACTATACATGCAGTTTACAGCTAAAGCTCCCAAAAAGCTATTTTAACGATTCTACAAATGTAGCATGAACCTCATGAGAAGCCGTGAATGGTCTTAGGGGCAAAAGTAAAAACCAAAATTTGTTACTGATCAGGGATCTCCCGCTAAAATAATTCAAAAGGACTGTTAAAAGGTCTCTCATCTTCAGAGCTTTTTATTCCTGTGACGAGTTTGCAAACTGTGGCATGTTGCAAAATTAGTACTTGCATTTTGAATGTTATTTTAGAACGTAGTATGTGTATTAATATTTAGTCAATGATTTTTAATTTTATTACTGCTTTGACGTGTGTAAATTGTTATAATAATATTAACCCTAATAAAGAAAGTAATCTAATCTAAATACTACATGCTGTGACCTCTTTATGGCTTTCGACTCTGTCTCGCATTAAATCCTAATAGAGAAGTATGATGTTGATAAGATTGGTGTCCCATTGCTGATCATAGGCAAGTGACATCTTTCAAACCTGTCACCTGGATAATATATAAATGGCATACATCACGTTATACCTCAATCCAAGGCTGTATTGTATGCTGATGACACAACCATATCAATTATGAGCATGTGAGGGACTGTATCAATATTTTGAAGGATTGGTTTGGGGCATTGAATAAAACAAAAACTTGAAAGATATTGAGGGAATAAGCCCAACCGAGTTGAGGCTCTTATGAATATATTTGGAGCCCACTCTGAGTTTCGATACGTGTGTTAAGATTATTGATAAAAACAATATTTCTCTTGTACTACCACAATCATGCTTGATTCAGACTTATGATGCTGTGTTTCAATCTGTAGCTTCTTATGCTTTTCTGACATGGGGTCGTTCACTCCACTTGTCCAGAATATTAGCTCTGCGAAGGAGGGCAATGACAATTATTGTGTCAACAAGTCATGCAGATACATATATTCTGTAGTGTCGCAGGAATTGTGCAGAATATAATCTAAGCTCAAACTAGACAGGGTAATCACATTAGACCTGATTACCATAGGTTATGAGGTCACGAAATTCCTCTGATTATTTTGGCCTTAACCTTTTTGATGTTCTACCGAGTATGTACGTTTACTGCTTGAAAATCAGTTTGCTATATGTGAGCAGCACACAAGTCTCTTGATGAACAAATTGGGCACTGATGTAGAAGTATATTGGTTAAAATTTGCTTTTTATCACCGCACTAACCATAGAAATATACATTTTCTTAACGGCGATGACGTGATGACCTACACCAATTTATATTTTTGCGGAAATTGAAGGAAATGACAATAAAACCGAGCCAAGCGTACAAAACGACTTTGATGAATGCAGTGCAATTACCGCCAAAAGGTCACCGTTTATTGTTCATTATTTTAAATGTGTTTTGCTGGATGATTTTCATGACACCTTTTATTTGCTAGTTTTATTTCTAATCTTAGTTGAGCTTAGAATAATGTAGGTACATATTATAATATCTCAGATATTAAGATGGTCATATAGGAAAAAGTCAAGTGGCGAGAGGTCAGGTGATTCAGGAGGGTGTTTATATATATTTTTTTTAATAGTTATTTTACCTAGAATGTGTAATGTGTTGGTCTTGACTTCATTTTATTCCTGGGGAAAGAGAATATCAATACACATAATTTTCCATATTCAGCTGTTGCATTTAATGTTATAGTTGCATCATATGCGAGGCAAAGCTGGCATAGAGCCGACAGAAATATATTCAATATGCAGAATGCGTTTTCACATTACAAAAAGTAATAAAGCGGTTGTGATTACCTCGGCCAAGGGATTTCCTTCAAATATTACACTGTTCCCACTTTGCTGGAGTGAAGTTTTAAGATCAGTTTTCAACCATTTAAAATCGGCAAATTATTTAAATTAATTTTTAATCTTAACATTATCATACGTGACTCTCTGACCACTAGCTCATTCATTACCTGAGTCAAGATCAAGGCCTGTCCGCTTGTCTCGGGGTCACATTGAATTTATTGCTCATAGTTATGACATAAAATAATTGCCTAATGGTGGTGGTAGCAAACAGTCCAACTTTTATTAACAACAGGAATAAACATAGACACTAAATCGTATAAATAGCGTTCAACGATAAGACAGTGTATTTATTTATATCTGTATTGTCCCAATTACTTTTAAATCTAAAATTCTGATTTTGTAAAACGGGAGATAAATAATGCTAATTGTGATCTCTGAAGCGTTCTTATCTGTCGTGATAACCGCCGGCTTTATTGAACTAACACCATTAAATATAATACACACATATTCGTTTTAGCAAAACGTGGTTGTGGTATTTATTTTCAGGGACACCTATCCGATGCCAATACGATATTTTGTTTAGACCGGAAAGTGTCCAGGTTTCTGGTGCCATAGTTTTTGGCTAGTACAATTTCTTATATTTATATAAAGAAATGAATAACTATTTTATAAATAGGAGCCAAAAGTAGTTGATTGCTCCAAGGCCTTTAATAGAATGTATCTCCCAATTCCATGCCTGGCTTTAAAAATTAAAATTCTCCCATATTTGTTCAACCAACTAAGGTGGTCTGCACCCTGGTGTGGATATCTTGTAGACGTTCCTGGCGTTACCACGCTGTGGCGTTACCTTTCATGTCACCAGTACCAAAACCAAAAGTATTATAATCATCTATTAATGATGATTCTTACAAACTTTACCTCGACGGTCCACGAAACAGCTTTATAGAGAGAGATCAATGAGTGCGTAACCATCTTCTTGTCGAGAGCCTGCACTGATTATCTGACATCATGTTATCTTATTGATTCTGATACACTGATTGCTCCAAGACCTTTGATACAAGTTGTTCAACCATTTCCAAGTTTCAAACTTGCTGGATATGGTGGGGTGGATAGAATTTTTGAAATAGAATGGCTCATATCTGGCGAACCGAACACAGATTATAAAAGTATGCTTACTGTTGGGCATGCCATTTAGTGTGTGATTGCTCCAAGGACTCGCGTTCCATTCATCCATCAATCAGTCTTCTTTTACGCCACCTCGAGTGATAATACAGTTGATTCTGCATATCTACTGATTGCTCCAAGCCCTTTGATAGAGTGAATTCCTCCAATTTCAAAAAGTGTTTAACTTGATCTGAGTGACCTGTTTTTGCCATCTGGTGTGATTATCCGTTTGATTGCTCGAAGGTCTCGCGTGCCATTCATCCATCAATCGGTCTTCTTTTATGCCAGCTTGTGTGATTATTCAGTGATTACTCCAAGCCCTTCAATAGAATGAATTCCTCCAATTTCAGAAAGTGTTCAACTTGATCTGAGTGACCTGTTTTTGTATTAAACAGAAGTGATCAGCTAATCAGCCTAATACAGTTTGTAAAGATGAGTCTTGATTTGTGCCTTCTGGTGTGGCGAGTCTGTTGGTTACGCATTCCACGTTTTGAGCTTGCTCGATATGCTTTGGATGGGGTGAGATTTATAAAAAAATGCATATTATTTTTGTGTAATTCTGTAATGTGCAACTAGCAACCTCCTCTGCCCTTCCAAGACGATCCAACGTCACCAATAGATTGATATTCAATGCAGTTTAGCTCTATTTCCTTTTTGAGAAAGCATCACACAGGTCGCAAGCTTACAACATATGTTTTTGAATGAAACTCATTATATATTTTCGAGGAATTCTTCCCTGATATATCACCTAATGGTACCACCTGTTTAAATTCAATGTAACTGGTACCTATCAAAACGACATTTTACTTGTTTCGTTTACCAGTGTCAAAATTTTAGTGCAATTTATATTTTATGTATCTAAAAATTATTTGTAATTAGCACATTCATTTGAAAAAAAAAGCAAATAAATATACGGTATGTGTGACGACGCGCCGGCAAGGAAACTTATAATACCCAAGGGTGTCCTCGAAGCAGGAAACAATGTAATAGAAATTCCGGAGTCTTGCGAAGATTCCAGGGTTCTTATTGCCAAGTTGCAAGCTCAATATGGCAGACCTCCGAGGCATTATCCCCCGCAAACGCACCCCGAAAACAGAATTGAGAGGAGAATCGGCGAGGCTGTGCAATTCGGAATGCCACCTCTAAGTCCTGTCCAGGAAGAACAACAAAACTACAGGTCCAGTTTTAGTCAGTATGGAGCTTCAAGATCTATGACATACGACAGCAATGAGTCTTCTAGAAACAGCAATTATGGCCCGCCTTGTTCGTCTCCTGTTCAAGGTCGATCTGCGTTTGCAAGCCCTAACATATCTCCTGTTAGGATGGGCGCTGCCCGTGGTGCTTCAGCTTATGAATCAAGTTATACTTCGCCCCGTCCTGGCAGATCTTCGTCTCCATCGCCTCAAAGGGCTCCTAGCAGGGCTGGGCAGCCCTGTCCCTCAACAAGAGCTCCTGCTCGTAGAGCGGCAGTTCGGTCTTTCGACGACAGTTGCTCTTCTGGTGATATTAGTGGAATGCTAAGTCCACAAAGAGGCCCTGCTCGTAGGTCGCCAGCTCAAGCTTCCAGGGAGAGCTGGTCTTCTGGTGAGATTAGTGGAATGCTAAGTCCACAGAGAGGCCCTGCTCGTAGATCGCCAGCTCAAGCTTCTGATGGGAGCTGTTCTTCTCGTGACATTAGTGGACTGCTAAGTCCACAAAGAGGCCCTGCTCGTAGATCCCCAGCTCAAGATTCCAGTGGAAGCTGGTCTGGTGATGTTAGTGGCTTGCTCGATGTTTCCAGAGCGACCAGGGCTTCGCTTAATAGAACTCCCGATTCATTGAGAGGCCTTGCGAATTTTTATCGGAACCCTCCCAGGACCCCTGGCACTCCAGTGCCCGCGGAACTCGACTGCAGCGCTATGAATCAATCTTTGGCCGAGCTAGAATGTATTGAGCTGGACGAATTGAGGACTGTCCAAGAAAAAATGAGAAACTTTCAAGGCGCCCGCAGGGAGTTGGTGCTTAGCATTTTGTCGCTCCAGGAGGCCGAAGTATCTGAGGAGTGCTCGTGCGAGTAGCGTAATATGCAGTGTCCTTAGTTTGTTGTATTTTGCAAATAAATAAAGTTTTCTTCATTCATATTTGGTCTTTGACGAAGATTATCGACGAGGCGAATCTGGCTAAAAATCTTTTATATTAAACATGATATGGCAATGTAATTTTCGACATTAAATAATTCACCAAAACAGATAATATATTATTTTATTTATTGTTAAAAAAAATACTGTCTTCCTTAAAAGACAAAGAAATTATTTTATCGGAAAGTTTTGGAGCGTATTATCTGCTGTACTAGTTTCGGCTTGATATTATGTGTATGTAGAACGATAATTTTAAAATATTCTTGGTGGGTGTATAGTCAATCACAATTCCAATGTTCTTTGTTGGTAATGAATATTTGCGTTGATCTTTGAAAATAAACATTGAATTTCTGTCTTAATTCGCCTTATGCTCAAGGTTGATGTGTTTGGAATAGTTCTTTCTATTCAACATGGGAATCCATTTATATGGATTTCTCAAAAGCTTTTTGATTTGATACTGTGTTAAGCTAAAAGCAGCCGTGTTTTCTACTTTCAAGGGGGGGGGGGGTAAACCTACAGTATTTGGCAATGCCTTCAGCTGTACAGCATGGATCTCAAGTAGAGGGTCAGTGTAAAGGGGGATTTAGATTATTTAAGAGACTGATGCCCAACTTTTGAAATCTGGATTTAAATTTCAGGATATGTAATCATATGATATCGTTTATCGCTCGAATAAAAGAGGGAATTGAAAATCAGTGTTTAATAGCTTCAATATGATATTTTGCCTTACGGAAATAAATACATATTAATATTACGCCCGATGATGCTTATAGAGGCAAAACGTCACACAATTTTTGAGATGATCTAATTCTAACTAAACCTGCTTGTTTGAATGTATTTGTATTTTCTTGCCATTTTCAGTGTCAGATGCGGAATTTAAGCGCGTCTGTGAAGCCTTCAAGCGCCTAACGAATGGCGGCAATCCTCTAGGGCAAGCCGAGTTTGCGCAGCACGTACTCGGAGAGGGAGTACCGCCTCCTATCGTAGAGAGATTGTATACGGCTTGCGGTGGAGGCCCCAGGGGTATAGCTCTCAGGGATTTGATCTGCGGCTTGGTGTTGTTAACGAAAGGATCTCAAGATGAGAAAGTCAAGTAAGTATAAATTAGTTTATTGTTCTATTGAGGAACCTGTGGTTGAAGAAACTCTGAGCCTCTCATTCATATCTATTAGCATGTGAAGTGCTACGGAACAAATAGGATCTGATGCACCGAGCTTATTTGGGCATCAACAAACTCTAATGTGTCATCTAGACTGTGACTTTGCTATGATCTGCAGATATTCTTTGAATCTATTCAGACTTGGGGTATGTGGTTTTATGCCATGTAATACATTTTTAATACTTATTATTGATAACTGATTTATTTTCAACCAAAGTACGGAGAACTCAATACTAAACCAAACATTAGCATTGATAACAATTAAAATTTTCTTACCACTAATATCCGTAATTTTACTGCAGATTCTTCCCGCTATCAAATTGAGGTTTGCGGGCGTCATTCTGCCTGCTCCTTATTTCCTCCGGAGTGATAAGTTCTTCTCCACCATCAATAGAACTCAATCCTTCCCCGACTGGAATAACTGTGTTCTATGTCCTCATCTTTTCTTTTTTTTTTAGATTTCTGTGGACCCTTTATTGCAACGATCCAGGTACATATATCACGCGTAGCGAGTTCCAAACGGCCCTTCAAATCGAGGGAGCGCTACCGCCCCCCGACGGGGGCACAATGAAACCCAATACCACTTGGGATCGCACGTTGATGGCACTCTTCGGAGTAGGCCAAGACAAGGTGGGGTTTGAGGATTTCAAGGTGTGGATCAGGTATAACAGGGAGTCCACAATTTTATCAAAATGGTAAGTTCGTAATTTGAAGTTTTATGTTTACGTAAATTATAATAGTTGGATAAACGATACTGTTACATATTTTGCTGGCTCATTCAAATAAGAGATAAGACCCGGCAGGACCCCAACAAGATTGTAGAAACGATTTTCTAAGAACAGCCACTGCATGTGTATGCGTTTATTTATATATCCGACCATGTTATTTGTTTGATCAAAACTATAGTTTAGGTAAACTTGATTAGATAAACGGGCACTGATAAACATGGGCTAATCGTTTTAATTTGTATTATTGTTGGTGATTTCCTGCAATTCAGTTGCCGAATGGGCCTTTCTAGACGCAAGGTTAATGAATCGTTTCTTAAAAAAGCGAAAAAATGGTCCTACACTTTTTTAGGACTTCAAAATTTAAGGTAAACATTTATGACGCCAATTAACAACAATAAAATGTATTTGTTTATGTTCGATAATGTGATTGGAGTGGGCACAGATGATCAGCTGGTGTCAGTCAGCGTGCTATAGTGCTGTCGTTAGAACAGAGAGGACATGCATGTCCGGTTATTCCACACCAACCATAAGCGTTGCTATCAATATATTTTACTCAGAAGGGCACAATCTCCCTGCTTTAGAATTTTATCGCATATATTAAGGTTACAAGTGGTTAATACGTTTGAACGTTAATTTTATTTATTCGTGATTATCAAAAGTACCCAAGATATTATGTTACACTTAGGAAATTCGATCATCTCTGTTTTTGGAGTACGTGGGTACTTATAATTAAAAATCAATTTAAATTTGCAGGTTTTGCGAAAAATTCCGTCTGAAAATATGACTCGACTTTATGGATTAATTGATGAATTGTTCTTATTTTTTTTACTTCGTGAGTGAGGACGAATCTGAAGATTAGCATATTAAACCTTTCTACATCGTAACTTAGTACTTACATGACTACTTCTAAGGCCAATCTGATACTGATAATTAAATATCCTGGTTAATTATGTTCTGATAATAATAGCTGGAAGAATGCTCCAATATTTGCCCTTTCAGGCTTCTATCGAATCCATGTGTCTCCCTAAGTTCGGAAGTGGAGACTCCTACTTTTTACCAGACTTTGGCAGGGGTAACTCACTTGGAGGAGCAAGATATCTGCGAATTGGAAAAATGCTTCTGGGCGATTCAGAATAGCTCCGTCACCGGACATTTGGACTTCAATTGCTTGTTGTCTTTGGTGTGTCCACCGGTGCCTGCAAAGGCTTGTCGCGGGTAAGTTCAATTTTGTGTTTAAAATTGATTCATGGTAGATTTTTGAAGCATTAATATCTCGTAATGTTTACCATCAGGTTATTTCTGGCGCTGGACGTAAATAGAGACGAACACATCGATTTCAAAGAGCTATGCTGTGGAATATCGGCTGCATGTAGAGGTCCAATGGCAGAACGAATGAAATGTGAGTATTTTTAACTAGAGTGGTAATCAATATCGTCCTAAAAATATTGTAACTTCTACTTTTTGAAATAAAATCCGAATAGCATTGCTTGTAAAATGACCTATTCGGCTAGTTCTTCAGTGTGTTCAAAGTGACACCAGAGAAGCAATGTGTCCTGCCGTAAGATCTTCAATTAGAAGAGTAAACAAAAGTCAATTCGAAGAAATGGCTCAAAAAATTGATATCAGCATAAAAATATTTGTGACAACTGACAACCCTTAAACTGAAGCTAGGAAGTTAGTAGGTTTGTCGATTGTATAGTGATCACCAAAATCAAAGCAACTCAATTAGAATTAGACGGGACTAATTGTAGAAGATTACTTGATGATGAAACCATTAGAGCAAAGCGACATGGATCTTTGACCCAATGCAGACAAATTTATGAATCTTGTACTAGATATAGTAATGACCAAACTTAATGCCAGTATTGACCTAGTTTTGTTACTAAGGCCATGTAAATTTTACATCTGGAATATATTAACCACTTTTTATAAGTCACAATTTGATCAAACAAGCAGGAATACAAAATCCCTATGGAATACTGTAAATAAGCTTAACATTCATAAGACAAATAAATATAGTTTACATTCTAATCTAAATAATCCTGATATTGTGAAGGACATGTTTATTGATTCTATACCCAAATTAAATGCAGACAGTCAGTTAACAAGTTTTTATAGAAATAACCAACATCCTGACTTGATTGGAGATGCTTTTTCATTTTCCTTGACTAATAAAGATCTGATTGAAAGATATCTGCTTTCAATAAAGACTAATGTGGAAGGGGTTGATGGTGTTACATTAGGCATGTTAAAACTGTGTATTCCTTTTTGTTTGGATCCACTGGTTAATATCATTAATTTCTCATTAGAACAGGGTGTGGTACCAGATTTATGGAAAATTGCATTAATACATGCGTTACCTAAAAAGCAGAACCCAGAGATATCTGACTTAAGACCCATTAGTATCTTACCAACAGCTTCCAAAATTTTAGAGAAAATCTTAAATGAGCAAATAAGGGAATACTTAAAATTATCAACTATAGTTGTACAACGGCGCTTCTTAAAGTTACAAATGACATCGTTACAGGTTTTGATAATGGTGAAATGACTGCACTGGTCCTGCTAGACACGACAAAAGCCTTTGACTCTTTCAGTCATCAAGTTCTTGTAGCCAAATTTCAATACCTTAAATTCAACATCAGTCTCCACTGGGTAAGCTACTATTTGAGCAAACGCCAGCATATGACTTTTTTGTCAGTTTCTGCCATTAAAAGACTATCTCAACTAAGGGAGGTATAATCTGGAGTGCCTCAAGGATCCATCCTTGGCCCTTGGTTGACTACTGTTCAATGCACGCATATTGTGATGATTTCCAGGGTTATTGTCATTTTTCCAGAAATGAAAGCAATGTGGTTGTAGGAAGGTTGAATGAGGATCTCTCTAAAATTACCACTTGGGCAACAAAGAACTCTCTGATAGTTAATCCTGCAAAAACACAAGCAATATTATTTGGCAGGAACACAAATGTTGTAAATATTGATAATGTTTAAATTTTGGTACAGCAAATAGAATGGGCTAGCGAAGTCAAAAGTCTTAGATTACTACTGGACCCAAACTTGAGTTTTACGGGGCATGCTGGTAAAATTTGTCAGAAAACATACTTTGGTTTATAGGTCTTTGTTTACTGTCTTATAATTATAGTTTTTCTTAAGAGTTGGGTTTTATTTAAGAGCACTAAAATATTTCACTAAACTTTTTAAATGACTATTTAGACACTTGTCTTTCTCAGAACTCTGACAAACTTCTTGATTTGACTTTAATACGGTGGTTGTGAAACCCCTAGTCCTAGCAGTCGTCAAATGACTAACCGGTACCAGGTTTGGAACCTAAAGCAGCTGTATAGCTAACTTTAGGAGCGGATTGAACCCGGAGGCAGCTGTATAGCTAACCTGGGAGCTGGTTGTGGTGAGAACAAAGTCTGAAGAACTGAAGGTTCGGTAGCATATTTATATTAAAAAGTGATGATCATTGCATGCTTAAGGTTGAAAATCGCTCCCGTTGAGTGCTCGCATTGTTTATAGTTTGCCTTTAATGTTTATATAACAATCTCCAAGTTCAAACTAAGGACAGGGTGATATTTCTTTAGTAGCTTATGCAATTTAGTAGATTACAATATGTTGTTGTTATAACATTAGTTATAAAAAGCTAATAAAAATTGGTTTCAAAGCTCCTAAGAAGAGTGAAGTTAAATTAGATTAGTTTCGGCGCTTATAGGCTCCACATTGCTACCTTTTCAATCTATTGTGTCTGCCCTCAAAAGGCCATTTGGAGTTCTTTATCCAACTCCGTCTTCTTCAGACGCCTCTAATGACAACACTAACAGGCAGGCTTGCTTTTGAATGGTACCACTCCAGCCTGTTGTGTCTATGGCCACCAAACCACCGAGCCACATGTTATCATGGACCTAATGACTCTGGCATAAAGCCATGTGGTCAGTTTGTTATGCACATCCTTCTGCACAGGTTGAAGGCTATTATGCTTATTTGTGTAGGTTTATGTAGCTTATATGGCTCCTAAGCATTTTGCCTCTAGTACCAATGGTATCTATACCATTGGTACTACCACTGAAAGAAAAAAATATAGAAATTTCAAATCTCTATACAAAAACAGCAAAATAATATGTTCAAAAAATAAAACAAAAACTGCTTGGAGTATTTTTAACAAGTACACAAACAAAACTAGATCTCAAGAACCTATTGCTCTGAAGGCTGGGAACGGTGAATTAGTGGGGATCCTGTGGAAATTGCAAGCAGGTTTCTAGAGAGATTTAACACCCCTTCTTCTGCCCCTATACCTGATCCATCCACATCCCGTAATCTGACAAGTTGCACTCCCACGTTTTTTTTTATTTCCTACAGACCACCAAGAGGAGCTACACATCATAAAAATCTACCAAATATTCTAGTGGTATTGATGAAATCCCTATTGCAATTCTAAAACATGCAAATCATAACATGGCTCACATCATCAACACTTGCTTCGACTCTGGTACTTTCCAATCCAGTTTAAGAGAGGCAAAAGTTGTGCCAATACACAAAAAAGGAGATGAGCAAGATCCAAAAAATTATAGACGTATCTCTTTGCTCTCTTCCACCTCAAAAATTTTCGAAAAAGTCATCTATACCCGATTAATGAATTTTCTGCTTTCACACAATATTCTCTCCAAAAACCGGTTTGGCTTTAGACCCAAACACTCCACCCAGCAGGCTGCTTTTAAAGTGATATCCTACATAGTGGAAAATATCGACAAAAATAAGAAAGTAGCAGGTCTCTTTTTCGATCTGTCAAAGGCATATGACACCATAAATCATTCTTTACTTTTATCCATCCTCCAAAAATATGGGATTAGAGGAAACTGCCTTAAACTCAGATAGTCGAAAACAGTGTGTATGCATTTCAGCAAATGGGGAGGTTCATTACTTGACAGCATCCTTTATCGAACAAGGTTTGGTCATTTTGGGACCAGTTTTATTTGTCTTTGGCCTAAGTGAGAAATTCTTGTTCGAACTTGTCTGCCAGTTCGCAGATGATACTACCATTGTGCTATCAGGTGACTCTGCTGGAGGTCTCTCCAATGGATGTTCTCGGGTGGTCTCAGAGATGCAGAGTTGGTGTGATTCGCATGCATTAAAGCTAAATGCGGAAAAAACAGGCCTGATCACCTTTAGGAAAATTTCTAACCCAAACTGAATCGCTCTGCGTAAAGTGCAACCACAAATCCGTACCTGAAATAGAAGGTACTAAATTTCTCGTTATTCACATCGATTCTGCCTTAACATTCTCTTCTCAGACAGACATTCTTGTTAAAGGGTGGAACAGTTTTTGTGCATTATTGAGACGTCTTCGAAGTGAACTTACAGTAAACGCCCTGAAACAATTTTATTTATCATCAGTTCAATCCCTTATATCATATCGCATAATGTTTGGGGGATCTTCAGTGGGAGCTCAGTCAGTTTTTATTGCACAGAAACGCATTGTAAGATGCATGTTAAGGCTTACTCCACGCACCTCATGTAGGAAGCACTTTGTTGATCTGGGTTTTCTTACCACACCAGCCTTGTACATTCTTACCCTGGTAACTTTTGTAAAGAAAAACCCTGATGTATTTCGAACAAATGCCGAGCATTATGCAGAGGGCATGTCGGTTGTGACCAGGGGTAGGACTGACCTCAGTGTTCCCTTGCACCACTCAACCTTTTACCAGAGAGCGCCCTCCTTTGCAGCAATTAAAACCTTTAACGCTTTACCCCCTCTCAAATACCTTACAATAATTATTAGCAATTGCAAAAAGGAGTGGCATTTTATTCGTCATTTCTCTTTCAGTTTGTTTCAAAATATTCGACATGGACCGGGACATTTATCTAAACTCGGAGGAACTGGACAACATGAAGCAGACGTTACAGTTCATCGCAAATGAAAACAAACTCACTTTTGCGCCGCACTTTTTTTTCGAACAACATAATGCCAATATGGAAATCGATCCCACCCATAGCAGAGCCTTAGAGTCTCTTAACAAAAAGGTAAATAATCCAATAGATGTATTTGTACGACTTATAATTGCCTTTATATTCATTATTTCTAGTCACCTTTACATAACGATCATTATTATTACTCTGCTTTCAGTTGGACGATAAAAACGGACTAACCCAAGAAGATTTTTTGATGTGGGCAGTGGAGGATAATAGTTTAGTAGCGCCATTATTAGAACTGCTTTTTCAAGTGTGCCATGTATCATTAGGTTTGAAGCCGCACTGTAGGCATAATGAACGCGAAATAGGTAAGCTATAATTCCAGTATATTATCACATTTCATATCCTGCAAGAATTTCAAGAAGCTTTCGTAAAATAGGCAAGGACAAGAACTATGTGGGAAAGTTGTCCCTTTATCTTGCAATTTCTTATTTTTTTCAGTTATGGGTTGGTTAGAACGGGAAGAACGCCGTGGATACCATGTAGGACAATTTTGGTACCTAATATCTTCAGATTGGTGGCAACAGTGGGCAAATTATACAGCTGCGCAAAGGTAGTATACATTAGCAAGCTCTCTTATTCCTAAAAACTGATCTATATTACAGAAGTAGAATTTTCTGATTCTTGACTTCACAAAAACTGGCACTCTTGTACTTAGAATCAGGCATCCTGCCTGTATTTGTTTACGGAAATGCCAAACACTGATTTGCGTACTCCTATATACTAAACAAAATAATATTTAGAACAAACTTCGATCACTGTCAGTGTCGCATCGAACCTAGAGGCATGGTTGAAGAAGGCATAGTATGCGACGAGAGTCTAGTAAGCAACGCGACTGATTATACTTCAAACAGCAACGAGTTGAATTCGAACAGCATGGAGTCGATGGGCGATTTGCTTAGCAGAGGAGATAGGTGAGACACTTTATTCTTAATAATTACATGATTTTTAAATGCCCAGAACATTGCGCCAGCCCGTAGAGCTAATTTACAATAATCACAGTTCGAAACAAATCCGTTAATTACTTTTATTTAAATATTAATTCAACTTTTAGTTGCAGCATTGCCTCAAGTTCCGGTGTGTCGAGTAGCTCGGGTACAGCATCAAAGCGCGGTTTGAACCCTCCCGGTCCAATTGACAATAGTAATTTAGTGGCAGAAAGCACCTTGAAGGTGCCTACATTGACAGGCGAAGGTAAGGGTAATTCTACAGCTACGGTAATATTAACATTTCATAAGTTTCTCTCCGGTATCAACTTTGTAGGTTATATAATGTATATTCTTTAGGTGGACGCTTAAAGAGAGATACGCCTCTAGCTCAGCATATCGATTTCGAACTTGTGCCTGATTCGTTATGGAAAGCCTTGTCCATGTGGTACGGTGGGCCATTACCTTTACCTCGACAGGTAAGTTTTTTAGTGAAACATGTATTGCAAAATATAATATTTTTCATTCTTCCTAAAGGTTATTAAGCCTCCAGGGCGGTCAGACGTTGAGTTGGAATTATATCCTCTCAACTTGAGGATATTGAGGCATCAGATGCAACCAGTCAGCAATGCTTCTTCGTGGGGTAGCGTAGTAGGCGGGTAAGTAAACATATTTTCGTCAAATTTATAAAGGATTAAGTTGCGCAACTGACTCATTGCAGGTATGGCGCTTTGACAACTGCCGGCTTACCACCCTCGTCACCAGTTGCTTCTATTCGTCGTAATCTCACCCATGTTGCGGCCTTTTCTCGTTTAGCGACGGTGCAACAGGTGGCAGATTTTTTGTGTGAGCGTTTAGCGATCAAAAACGAAGATGCCAGGCTTTGGTTATTGAGGGACCATCAGCAACCCTTCCTGTTGGAGGACGAAGGGGCACATTTGCAAGACTTGGGAATAAAGTGAGTTTTTGATGCTGGCAATACTGAAATTCTTAAGGGCCTAACCAAACTATAAGAGTTATCACATTCGGTTTTACCGTCATATTTCAGGGATGCCGACCAAATACTCTTGGAAATGAGAAATAAGGATTTAACTTGGCCTGAAGAATTGGGACAATTAGCGGCAGGTGGAAGCAATGAAACTGCCCTTGCGGAAAGGCGACCTACAATATATTTGCCACCAGGTATTTATAATTTCTCAAACTATTTATTTGATAAATTTGTTTTATTTCCATTATTTGCTCCTCAAAATGGGCCCCAATCGTTTTGGCGCAGCGTGAAGTTATTTTTGTATATTATTTATTATATTTAAGGAAACACGCTTTGTACTAGTAGTAATAAATCAAGAGTTTGTATCAAACTAGCCTCGTATAAAACATTTACCGAGTATATACACCCCTGGCTTGGCTTCTATCAGTTGCCACAAAGCCTTTCTCTGTTGATAAATTCGCTTTGGATATGGCAAGGGTGGAGGTATAACCTCTCTATAAACGAGTCTTATAACTCCAAATTTCTATTACTTTTTATTTTGGCCCTTGGCACATATACAATAATTTAGCATAATTACGCCTCAATTAATTAAAGATAAAGATAAGATAATCACTATCTCGCTTCGAGATAGAGATTTAGATGAAAGATAAAAAAAACAGATAAATTTACACATGTGAGATTAACCTCTCATAAATGCGAATTAATGTTGGTACATCAGTGTTGAGACGAGACAGGGTGAGTGCTAATAATTATATGCTTGATGTAACAAATAAATTGAGTATTTAATTAAATAAGCCTCGAAAGAAAATTATTTAAACCAGCAATACTATGAGCGAAAATTCGGAGAAATTCTACTGAAAATTCAATTTACTACCTTTGCAGGAATATATAAAATCTACTCCTAGAATTGCCCAAATAATACTGTTCAATTTGAATGGAAATACGTAAAATAATGTGCGTGACCGCTAAACGATGAAATAATTACGTTCTCTGTAAATTTGGACTAACCCTCCTTCAAATTACATGAATTTGACTAATGAGAGATGCAATTATTCACCAACAAATCGGTATCCTAACCCAACGGTCACGACAAAAATTAAGATTATTGAAGCTGTAAGCTAATTGAAAGTGTAATATAAAAATGTTAAATTCTTGCTTAGCCAAGTACGATTAAGCGAATCAAAAACAATTATTAATTATGTATTTAAAAATGAAAAAAATTGGTGAAATATATTGCAAGATGAATTAAATGTTTCAAGATTAAAAATTAGCACTTACCAGTCAAGCGTCGCCACAAAGACAAACGACCTCGCTTTCAAAATTTTAAGACGTTCCTCAAATTATGCTTTCCGATGTTTCAATTGGATAATTTATATCATGTGACTACCATATTTGGTCACGTAGCGTCTGGCCAAAGAAATACCCAATATATACTAAATATAGTAATCTATAGTAAATGAAATTCATAAATTGTAGGTATTAAATAGCGTACTGCGCTCCTCAATTACCCACCACACGAGATAAGCCCATTCACGAATAGATGTCACTATTAAATATAGTAATCTACAGTGAAACATATCCACAAATTGTAGGTATAAACCAGCGTACTTGTGCTTCTAAATAATTACTTGCACGAAATTTACCCATTCGCAAATAGATGTCACTGGCGACTTAAATGCCAAACATCGAAAATCATTCGTAATTGAACTGAATGTAGTGGAGCGGAATAGGCTTATATTCCGTTACAAACTTAACAAGTCTGCTATTAATTTTGCCGGAGGTTTGCTGATGAAATCTTTGGCATGTCTATGTCCCGGTAGATTAAACCACACCACCTCTGGGCTTCTTCTATTCCTTTTTGATTGAATGGCTTGGCTATGGGCCTTGCGACTCCGCAAAATGGCTCTGTTTCTGCTAGTGGCTGAGACGAGCCTTCTCGGGCTAATTCGTCTGCCATCTCGTTGCCTCCATGACCTTCGTGTCCCGGCACCCACGCCAAGGTCACTTTTCTATTAAGCCTTCCCATTTGGTTCAACAGATTTATACAGTCCAATACTAACTTTGATGTTACTATATTGCAAGGTACTGCCTTGATTGCTGCTTGGCTATCGGAGTAGATAACGACTGTCTTGTTGCGCACCTTCCTCCTGATCATTTCCTCTATACAGAGGATGATAGCTGTAATTTCCGTCTGAAGTATTGTGGCGAGGTATCGAGATTTTGGTCTCTGTCCATGGTTCGTAGATTCCGGCTCCTATTGGTCGGTTTTCGAGCCGTCTGTATATCAGACTATGTCTGCCCTTATGGGTGGGCCTTTTATCCATAGGTCTCTTGGTGGTATTTGTATTGAAAATGCCTTTTCAAATCTGTAGTGCGGAGTGGAGCGGTCCGAGGCCATGCCTAGGATTTTATCCTCCTTAATCTCGCAGTATAGTTTATTGTTTTCAGTGCCGTGTCCTCTTATTAGTGGTGTTTGGTCTTGTGTTAGTCTGTAACAGACTGATTTGGCTTCTTCTTGTATGAGAACATGAAGTGGGGGTAGATTTAATAATACCTCCATCGCTGCTGTTCGCGTTGTGCTAGTGGCTCCGGTAACACAGAGACAAGCTAGTCTCTGTACCCCATTTAGCCTTCTCATCGCCTCTACCTGTCTGGTTTTCGTCCACCAGGTGATTGCTCCATATGTTATCATGGGTCTAACCACCCTTGTGTATAACCATAGAGTGATTTTCTGGTTCAATCCCAGCTTTTCCCACACATTCTTCTAGATATACCTAGAACCATTGTGGCTTTTAGCGCCACTTTTTGGATGTGCGTGTTCCATGTAAGTTTTTGGTCAAATATGACTCCCATATATTTGGCCTCTTTGGAGAAGCGTAAAGCTTTTCCAGCTAACCTCATTTGCTTTAGCCCTGTAAAATCTCTCCTTTTGGTGAATGCCACCACTGTTGTTTTATGTGGATTAACTGACATTTGTTCTTCTCTGCACCAGGAGTCTACGGTGTTAAGGGCTCTTTGGCTTCTTTCCGATATGATGCCCGTGAACTCTCCTCGCATCACAATCGTCAAGTCATCTGCGTAGCCCAGGCAGTGAGAGCCTTCCGCCCGAAGTTTTTGGATTAGAACATCCACTAGAATGGCCCACAGTAGTGGGGATAATACTCCTCCTTGCGGAAATCCTCTCCCGACTGCTGTTTTAAGTGTTGCCTCGCCGTAGATGGATACGATAGTCCTATTTTTACGGATCGCCTCGATCCATTGACGGATGGTTCCTGGGACTTGTCTTCCTTCAAGGGCTCTTCCGATCGAATCCGGTGACACGTGGTTGAAAGCGCCTTCTATATCGAGAAAAGTGGCTAGTGCTATTTCTTTATCCTCTATGGATTTCGATAGCAGCACAGGAGCATGGTTTTGGGACTTCATCCCCCTCTGAAGCCTTTAACTCTGCTCCATCCCAGGGTTTTAGTATTGGGATTATTTCCTTAACCCATTGAGCGCTGTCTCCGTCAGCACACGTGATTATGAGATATGCCGACCTATGTGTACACTTAAGGAGGCGTACTTGTGGTCCTTCTAATGGGATGTATTCAAAAGCTCTCATCATGGACTTCTGGAGTGCTTTCAGCTGGTCCGGTTCCATGCGAGTGTCTGGGAAGCTTTGTGGCTCAGCGGCTATCTTGACTGCAATCAGGGCCTCTTTAAATGACACTTCATGTGTCCTGGCCATTTTTGCCGCTGCCTGGGGTTCTACCTTCTGATATCGGACGTTTCTTGGATTTGTCTGACTCGATAGTCTTTGACTTATCCTTTTTGGCGTCCTTTTGTTGCGGTTCCGCTTTCTCGCTAGAAGTAGCTCTTATAAAATTATGCCTAATCGTGGCTCTTTTAGCCTCCAGGTAGGATTTTCCCTCCAAGAGAATTTTCTTCAGCCTGGCGTTAGATTTGCCTAAGAGCCGAAATTTGTTGATGTTCTGTTCGGACATCTTGTCAATATCTTCTAGGGGTGTGGCCTTAGAGTATCTGATTTAGTCCCCTCCTTTCGTAGTCATTGGCTTAACAGCCTGGTGACTTCGCGGAGTTCTTGGATCTGTTTTTTTAGGGCGCCGGGTTTTTGTACCCTGGTTTTGGCTTTCGCCTTTGAGTCTTTTAGCTCTGCAGCCTTTTCCTCTTGTTTTTGTTTTGTGTCTCTGTATTTTTCCATACTGTTCTCCGAGTAGCTAGGGAAGTGTGGGTCGACCTGATCAGAGCCCCGCATAACCAGACAAGGCTAGTTACAAGGAGGTGTCGCACAGTGCCTCCAGGGGAACGTTAAAAACCGCGCTGCTTTATCCCGGCGGCCATGCAGACACGTTGCCTTCCATCTTGATTTGAGAGAGTTGGTTCACGGCAGGGTTTTCGCAAAGGCTTTTGGGAGGTTTTGAGCTCCTTCACCCTACTTATAGCCACTGCTAGCCCGATCAGTGAAGACCGGGCCATTCCCCCCATCCACCACTCGGGGGGGACGCGCCTGGTAGCCACTCATGCCCCAGGATATTAACAGCTAAAAGTATAAATAAGCAAATCAGAATTCGCAATAACGAGCTAGACAAGAGATTTAACTGATGCAAAATGAAGCTTGATATTTTCTGGAGGCCAGGACAAACAAAAAGAAATAGATTGAAGTCCTAAAAAGGGCTTCATTATATTATAAAGAATATATTCAAAGAATATAGTGCTTATGATTGCATATTATCCATTTTATTGAAATAGCCATATAAATTTGTCGATATTTTTCATTACTACATATGGATATTTAATAATTATCTAATACTGTATCGTCTTATAATATAGGTGCTACCGGACTGCACAATCTTGGTAATACTTGCTTCATGAACGCAGCTTTACAAGCAGTATCGAATACTCGTCCGTTAACAATGTATTTTCAGCAAGACAACCAGCTTTCCGAACTCAATTCGAATAATCCTGATAGCACGAAAGGTGCTGTGGCTAAGAAATATGCTGAACTCTGCAGGCAAGTATCCGAATCTTGGTTAGCTTGGTTTATATTGTAATGCAGAAGGCAATGAATAAATATGAAACTGTTTTTATGACTCAGAGCTATGAGACATTTATAAACTATTAATAATTAGAATATGTTGTTATTTTCTTGTTTTAGAGAGTTGTGGACTGGCTCGACAAGGAGTGTCGCTCCTTTGAAGCTTCGATATTGCGTCTCGAAATTTGCTCAGCATCTCAGTGGAGGAGGACAACATGATGCACAAGTAAGTGGTGCTATAAATGCTAAATGATTTATCTTTATATTATCCCAATTCTCATATGAAATGTTTGGAAGCCCCACTTTTGGTGGCTTTATTGAGTGTTCGAATGTTTTTTAGGAATTATTAGCTTGGTTATTAGACGCTCTGCACGAGGATCTAAACAGGGTACCCAAAAAGCAATACATCGAGCAGAAGGACAGTGACGGCAGACCTGATGAAGTAGTAGCTGACGAGGCTTGGCAGTACCACCTGAAGAGAGAGAACTCTATCATTACCGATCTGTTTCACGGACAACTAAAAAGTAAAGTAAGTTTATTGCTTTATAATCATTTTTAATTAGTAATAGTATGGAATAAACGTTTAATAAACTGCTGTTTTACAAGGCACTTATCTTAGTTTGACAGTTTTTATCTCAATCTCGTCAACATATTGTTATTGAAATCTGATTTGAGGGCTGAAGTACACTAATAAAACTACATACGTAACGGTTTTGTGATATCCACGTTCTCTATCTCTAACTTTCTCTCGTTGTTTTTCAGGTAACGTGTAAGACCTGTGGCCACGAATCTGTCAAGTTCGACCCGTTTAATCATCTCAGTCTACCTCTGCCCATGGAGAGTTACACGTTATGTGAGGTTTTAGTGGTCCGGCTAAATGGACAAAGCCCTATAAAATACGGTCTACGATTGAATTCTGAAGCTAAATATGGCGAGCTTAAGGAACAGCTAAGCGAACTATGCGGAATAGAAGCTAAGCGGCTGTTATTGGCTGAAGTAGCAGATTTTCAGGTAACTTTTTTAGTTGATTTAGACTCATTTCTTTTGCTTTACATGTTCGTGGCTATGATATAACCTCGTCATTTTTCCTTGTCTGTTACATGAAAATGCATCCAATATTTGCCTCGAAGCCGTTCTAGTTCAATGGCTAATATTGTTTCCTAAATCTCATTACAACACAGTTTTATCCACAATGCTCCACGTTTCTCTAACTATGCTAACAGAGTATTTTGAGAATAAATAGGTAGGATTGGCTACGTACGTTCCTGGAGATGCAGGAAAAACACGATTTATTATTCTTGTGGACATTATTAACGTTCAGAACAAAGACGTCCATGTTGCAATACTGGCCGACAAGAACAAGCCAACCCCTGATGATGAGGCCAAAGAAGAATCTGGATGGAAAAAAGTACAAAATAAGAAATCCAGGCGCCCTCCTCCCAAAAAGGGCACCTTGGAGGAGCAAACAGAATTGCAGGTTGCTGAAGCCTACTCCTGGTTATTTGTCTCAGGGTTTACTCCTGACACAAATGCAGAGGCCATTCTGACTACCTGAAGCACAAATGTGTCACTGGTAAATGCATTTGTGAAAAGTTGTATGCCAAGAAGAGTGTAGAAAAAAGCTCCTTTAGATTGAGAGATCCAGTTTCTTTGGTGGGGGATATAAACTCTGATGGTGAAATGTGGCCACTCGGAGTTTGTATTAACCATTTTGTCAATCTACAGAGCTGGCTGCAAGGCAGATCTGCAAAGTATCATCACATGTAAAAAATCAAACGGAAAATTACCAAAATGTGATTTGAATCTCAGGGGTCTGCATATCAATGTGTGTTCAGTGAGAAATAAGTTAGAGGAAATAGAGGCTTTTCTAGAATCCCAGGAATATGGCATTGTATGTTTCTCTGAGCACCACGTAAGAAGGGAGGAAGTGACTATGTTGTGTCTTCTTTCTTTGCTCGAACAACCTTGCACCAGGGGGGTGCCATGATTTTGAATAGACCATCTTTAAGTTGTAGAGATTTAACTGAAATTGTGAAAATGTCTGTCGAGTTTCACTGTGAGATGGCCGCAGTGGAGGTCAAACATTTGAACTGTGTTATTTTAACTATTTACAGATCCCCAAATGGAGATTTTAAAATATTTTTAGAAACCTTAACAGTGGCTTTGGATTTTGTTGTTTATAGGAATTTTAACTACTTATATGATACTGAATGGTGATTTTAATACTCTTTTTAATACTGATAATCAACGTAGGCTAGATTTGGTCAATCTCTTAAAGGGTTTTAACCTAGATCAGCAAATTTTTTGAAAAACAAACAACATAAATTGCATTGATAATATATTTGTAAATTTTTCCGATATTTTGCGATACAGCATTGATGTGTTTGACCCTCTTATGGCCAAGGTACCTGGAGCACCGGCCTCTAACACAGACAGGTATGAGTAGAATGTGTGAGAGTTTGGAGAGACAGGGCTGGGACTTTGCGGCTTCTTGGGGGGAGAGTGTCGATGGGGCTTTTAACCATTTCTTGCATACTCTTCAAACTGAGATGCACAATTCTTTTCCTATTGTTAAGAGAACGGTTGAACAAAATTCAAAAGTTTCTTGGTTCAATGACGATTGCAGAGGCACGAGGGAGATCTTAAGGTTCCAGCAGGAACTCTATCAAAACAGACCATCAGCTCATCTAAGAGAACAGATAAAATTGTTCAAAAAACAGTAAAACCAACAGCTTCTAAGTGCAAAGAAACAGGCATTTGCAAATCATATTATTAAGTCAACGAATGTTGTCCGAGCCTCCTGGGGTGTCATAAATTCATACAGGGGAGTGAAAGGGCAATCTGAGCAGGAAACATTGAGTGCGAATTATTTGAATCAGTTTTTTTGCAGGGGTGGCTGATCAAATTCTGGCATCTGCTCCAGCTGCGAAAGGGAGTCATCGAGTGTTTATGAATGCACTTTTCCTTTGAGGAGGTCAGTTTTGTATTGGTGGGGGATGCTATTACTGCATTAAGGAATAAACCAACATGCATGTTCCCATGGTAAAACAACTACCCTTGCTATATTGGATCTTTTGGGATTCATAGTGGGGGCCTTTGAGGGTTAGTTTGGATTTGGGTGGTCTCGAAGGCCTTTGACTGTGTCTCTCATGAGATCCTACTGGGCAAGCTGGGGTTTTATGATGTAGAGGGGCAGAGCCTAAGTCTGATTGGGAGCTACTTGATAGGCAGGAGACAATACAATACAATACAATATTATTTTTATTTCCATAAATGTTACTTGTATATATAACATAAAGGTATGGCGTCATAAAAGTCTAGCATCTAACATTACAAAAGTACAAAAAATTAAAATTGCAAACAAAAGAAAGACAAACTTAGTAGTACAATAAAAATGTACAAACTTAAATAAATTAATCACATAGTCTCAAACAATATTTAAAACCGAGTTTAAAACAAACTAACAATATTTTAAACATAAAACATAACAATAAAGCAAATTATCAACATTTTAGGCAGACACCCACAAAGCGCTTACCCATATCGATCACAACTGCACCATCCTATGAATTTAAAAATTCCTCGATGTTGTAGGGTTCCAAATTAACCAAATATTCAAAAATAGCGCTTTTATATTCCTTAAGAGTACCCAATAGCAGAGCTTTTATTTGATTTGGTATTTTGTTATAAAAAATAACACCATTACATAGTGCAGATCTCTTAAATAGGGACAGCCTATGAGCAGGAATATTGTAACTTAATGAATGCTCTTGTGTTATATTGTGTATGGTTTTTTTTAAAGGATTATAGTACTCTCTATGTTTATAAAAAAATAACAGCACTTCATAAATATATACGCCAATCATAGTTAATATATTTAATTGTTTAAACCTTGTTCTGATCCCCAAAACAGTATTCTAAATCTGAGGATGGAGTAAAAATATGTATAATAAGCTGCTTTTAAGATATCACGACTTAAGTATCTTTTTATAACACGTAAAGCATAAGTAGCCGAAGATAGTTTGTTACCAACATAATCTATTTCTTTACTCCAGTTCAGAGTCTGATTTACAATTATTATACCTAAGAATTTGCAAAAATCTGTTTGTTCAATTTTATACTGCATATTATCTAAGTTTTCCAATCTCCCTCTTGAGCCAAAAACAACTAAATTTGATTTATTATTATTTAAGATAAGACCATTTTCAGAGAACCAATTTTCCACATCATACAGAGTGTTGCTTGCCCTTTCAGAAAGTTCCAAAAAATTACTTGCCTTTATTATAAGGTTGGTGTCATGAGCGTAATTAATTACTTGACAAAAATCAGTGTTTATTGTAGGAAAAATTTAATTTATAAAAATAATAAACATCAGCGGGCCGATAATACTACCCTGTGGTATGCCCATATGAATTCGGGCAACCCCAGAGTGATACTTAGTTCCCTCACACAATATCTCAACCTTCTGCTTTCGGTCTGTCAAGTATGACTTACGCCATTGCAGTGCGGAACCCCTTATTCCATATTTACTCAACTTCTCCAACAAGATCTCATGCTCGACACAATCATACGCTTTTGAGAGGCCCAGAAATGCTCCCGACACACATGCCCTTTGTTACAGACCCCCAATCACACCTCATACAAATTCAAAGACTGCCGTTTCAACGCCCTTTCCCTTCACATATCCATGTTGTGACTCACTTAATAGATTATTCATCACAAAATAATTCATTATTCTTCTGTACATGACAGTGTCAAAGATTTTAGACATTGATGGCAATAAACTTATGGGCCTATAATTTTCAATTAAAGTTGGATCGCCCTTTTTGGGATGGGTTTAATTAGAGCTTTTTTTGAATGATCAGGAACTATCCCGAAATTCAATGAGTCGTTAATTATATATAACAGAGGCTCAAGTAATTCTTGAGCGCAAAAGTTTATAAGAGAAATTGGTATCTCGTCATACCCACTACTCATTTTATTTTTTAGATCTTTTATGATACTCAACAACTCATCGGATGATACGGGTTTGGGTTAGTAGACAGCAGACCTTGCACGGAAACCAGTTATCTGACTGGGCTGACATTAGCCATGAAGTGCCGCAAGGATCGATATTAGGTCTACTCTTATTTATTATATATTGTCTCCAGGTGCGGGTGTGTGGCTTTTCGCGCATGATACCTCTCTGGCACGAAGAGGTAGAGAGCTTTTGGGTCTGCTGGACTCTGTTCATCGGGATGTTGGGAGGCTTGGTGAGTGGTTTGCAGTCAACCGTCTTGCTCTTAATGCTACGAAGACCATTGATTTGACATTTGGTCTCAGAATCCTGAGGCCACTGAATTTTTGGGGGTGTACTTGGGCCCTGCACTAAGGTTTGAGATGCATGTGGACTCTGCCGCGAGCAAACTGTCGAAACATATATTCCTATTGAGAAATCTAGTGAGGATACTTCCCTTTCCAATGCTGCTTCAGGCTTTTCATGCGGTGTATGCCATCCTGACTTGGGGCCCTCTCCCCACTCCGATCGTATTTTTGCCTTGCAGAGGAGGGCGGTGCGCATCATTGCAAAGTTGTCATATAGAGAGGATATGAAGCAAACTTTCATTAACTTAAAAATACTAACTATTCCTTCCAGATATATTTCTGATTGTCTTCTCTATGTGTATAGCAATATCGCTCTGTAGAGGCAGAATAATTTTTATCATGAGCACCTGACACGACAAGGCAATTCCATCAGGATTGACTTTTTGAGATTGACCAGAACTCGTTTATCGATTACATTTAAAGGCATTGTCTGCTGCAGGCCGCAAATATAAAATTAAGCAGATTCTTATAAATGGGCCATTTTATATTATAGGGGAATTTCTGGAATGTGACTTAGTGTGTTAGTCCATATTATGTTAAGCCATACTGTGCTCTGTGCATATTTTAAAGTAATTTTAATGTGTATGTTTTGTTATTTTAAGACTTATTTAAATAGTGGTTTTGTTTTACCAAAACCTATTATCTCTTTGACGTAAGTAATGATATATTGTATCAGTTGCTTGAATAAAGATTTGATTCTCTATCCTAGTAAGCAGCATTCAAAATCGCGAAATACAGATATTGTTAGTGCCATCTCTAATGAAGATTGTTCTCTTTGAAGGTGAAATCGCTGCTTCCAGACGAATGCAGAATAAACCCGAACACAACTTTGAAGTTGTTTGCTTACGAACTTCCTGCGGATTTTAGTTGTGCCGAAACTGATGAAGAGAGGAACGAGGTTGAAGGAGACGGGGATTTTGAAACAGGTACATTACTGTGAAATTGGTAAGCACCAAACACGATTACGGTCAAAATCAATCCTCAATTATTTGGGTGACTCATATTCATCCGAGCGGATGGAACGGATTTTTTTACGAGAAAAATTTGATTTTTAGTTCCTGATCTAGGACGACCTTTACTTATTAAAGGGACTAATGAATCCCGCGTATGAAGCTTTGTGTATCTCATTTCTGGGATATTTTATTATTTATTTAAAAAGAGAAAACTGAAACTCGTGAATAATGATCGTTTTTTATTCACAGAGGCCTCGACGGGCGCGACTGACAGCCCCCTGGCCCGCAGTCCAGAGGTAAGGAGTGGTTCGGCCATTTGCATGCCCAACATTCTATGCTTTAAGGTATGCACGGCATAGGCCTAGTGTATTTAGTGTTTTTGTCCGCGTTCTGTCAATATTTTTCATGCTCAAAGTTTCTCGGTTCTCGCATTCAGATTTATTTGTTAAATTGAGGCAAAGTTATTACTCCAGTTGAGTGTATGCTTTAAAAATATTGAAAGTAGTCTGTACTGAGCGACAGACAATCCATAAAAAAAAGCAGAAAATACTTCAAGGAAGTAATAGTTTTAGATAATATAATGAGGTACTTTTATCAAGTGATTCATTGGCAGCTGCCAACCTAACGGTGACTAAACTGACGCAACCAGTAATCTAGATATTTGAAGGAGTTATTTTTGAAACAGTCTGTGCATTATATATTGTCTTATTTCTGTGGTGCCAGGAAGTGCATAGCAAATTACTCTTCTTCCAAATATATTTCAACACAAAAATGCGTGGCCCTTATACTTATAGCGAATTATTATAAACAAACTGCAGGGTTGGTTATTATGCCAATATTGGTAAAACATGTACTAAATAACGCAAACAGTTCACAGGTAAAAACATATATTCAAATTGTAAGTGTATTTCGATTTACCTTATTAGTAGTTGTTTGGCACCTTGTTTGTAGCTGGTTATATTTTTTGATAATTAGAAGTAGAGTTTTTTAAATTAGAATGAGCAACTTTTGTTATTAAAAAATGACATTTAGTATGGAATCTTGGGTATGTCGTGTGTTTAATATAATGTTTGATAATAGCATAATGTATTTAGAACATTACTTGTGTGTATTTTATTTGCAAAACCTTATAGTATTTTGCAATATTATTGGTAGTATATACGAAACTGATTCGGGATTGCACTTGATTTGAAATATTATTCTTTATTTTAGACGAAAAAGGAGCCATCGTTGAACAAAGCCATTCCGTTCAAAAGGTCTATCATTTCTATACATTCCAATACTTCATCTAGCTCAGGTACGATTGCTACTTTATGAATATATAGTACAAATAATACAGGCCTCTCTAATAAAAAATTATATTCCCCTTGCATAATTTTATATAAAGTATGTTTTTATCTGATGTGGCTAGCTGACGCGAAAATGCGAACCATACCGAGATATTAGGTGGAACGAGACATTGAATACAATCTCGACATGATACATTCCTGATAAAATCGGATTAAACGAATCATGTTGTACGAACTGTTCAAAGGTGCGCTATTGAGAATCAAACTTAGTTGAGTTTTCATTTTTTATAGGTGTCTTCGACCCGTCAAGCCTTAGGAGGCCGCCCTCTTACCTTATAGCCGTGCATCGTAAATGCGTCAGACAAGACATCTACTTTTTGTCTCAGCAGAAGAGCAAACCGAGCCTGTTCGGTATGCCCCTATTGCTCGGGTGCTGTGCGAGCAGCAGCTGTCGAGATCTGTATGACTTGGTGTGGGGGCAGGTCACCAGGCTGTTAAGTCCGATGCCCCAGAGCGATCAGACTAATCATGCTACCGACTGGTAGGTAATCCTTATAATCCCGTTTTCTTCTACATGTGCCTTCAAAACTGAATTTGATGTGAATTTTGCCACTAGTGGGACTCTTATGATTACGTAGAGTCAAAATGAAAAGTAATTCAAAAGAAGCAATATATATTTAACATGTAACATTGAGTATGTTTTTTCAATTAAAGAAGAACTCTTTTAATTTGAAGAATAAGAAGAATACCAGTTGTTAACTTTGTGGTCAGTTAGTGTTCATTCTTCAGTAAATCGGGAAAATAATCGACTGATTATAACTATAAATTATCTGTGCACCTCCGTAATGAAGTCTTAATTGTATCGACATTCTTAAGGCTGATTATCTTGTGTAATATTATCATGCTCTTTTATAGACTGTTATATTGATATTTTTTTCAGTGATGACTCCTTAGGTTACGAATTTCCGTTCACGCTCAAAGCCGTTTTGGCGGGGGGTCAAATCTGTGCCATTTGCCACTGGAGTAACTTCTGCAGGGGCTGTCCCCTGCCCTGCACGGACGAGCCATTGCTTCACAGGTGCGGAGGCCCGAGTAACGCGCTAGCCATGCATATTGCCATTGATTGGGACCCTACTGCGTTACATTTGCGATATCAGAGCAGTAGAGAAAAGGTAAGAATCTGAACGGTTTATTTTTCTTGTTATTCATGTGATTACATTGAAAATATCTTTAAGTTAAATATAGTAGGGGTAGGCAAAGTTATTTCATGAGTATTAGTTTGTTCATATCAACATGATGAGCACAGAGGTGTTTGCCAGCCTGAGAAATGACCTTATATCGTTGTAATATTTTATTCAAAATTCCCAAAAGTTATAATACTCTTTTGCAGCTATGGATAGAACATGAATCGATAGCGAGATGTCGGAAACTTCACACCGAACCTATAGATCTAGATTATTGTCTCCGAGCTTTCACTTCGGAGGAGAGACTGCAAGAGAAATATCACTGCAGTAGATGCAATGACAAACAGCCGGCAACCAAAAAATTGCAAATTTGGAGGCTGCCACCAATACTGGTAATTTTAAATGTATCTTTTTTTGTCTAAGAACAGATAGATCATTTTATATAAATTGCATGTATATCTAATCGTGATATCGATATTATACATTTGTGTTACACCTGAATTTAAAAACGTTTCACTGTTCTAGATTATTCATTTGAAAAGGTTCGACTACGTCAATAGCAAATGGGTAAAAACGCAGAAAGTTGTCAATTTCTCGTTCAAAGATTTCGATCCTACTGCCTATCTTGCCTCAGTGCCTCAGGAAACCATTCTTAGGCATCATCAGTTGCTGGAGGAGAAAAGGAGGAAGGAAGAAGAGGAAGAGACTAGACAGGGTAAGGTTTAATTTTGGTTAGAAGGAAATGGCCTATTATTTATTTCCAAATTTAGGACAGTCAGTTGGTTGGTGTGGTGTTTAAATTACCGTCATTATTTTTAAGGTGACAAAATTTTGGAAGACGTAAGTGAAGCTTCACTATCAAGCACCCGGAGTAGTATCCAGGAGAACGCTAAGCTTCTAACCGACTCCAGTTCCAACGCCAAGGGATATGAAGAGAATAGTCTCAATAGGAACAAATGTGATATAAGTAGTAGTAACAATAGGCAAACCGATGTGCATATAGTTAGTAATAGGCAATATGAAGATAGCAATAGTTCAAATGCACCGCAATGCAACGGAGAGCAGTGTAAATTGTTGGAGTGCGGAAAGGACGATAGTGAAGGTTGTGTTTCAGTTGCGAGTAGCCATAATGAGACGGATGAAGTAGACAGGGTAAGGCGGCTAAAATGTTTTAATTCGTTTATAGGCAATTTCTTACTGATATTTTTATACCATTGGCACAAAGCAAGGGGGGCTTCTTTACAGAGTGCTGCCAGTATATATACATCAAAATAATTCGAGAGATCCCTAAAGTTAAATTATGGCAACGATTAATGGTTTTTGCGGTTGAAAAGTCATACTCTCATCTGAATGTGTTTTCGTAAATAGCTCTAACTTGTTTTCGAAGATTGCCATGCCGACTTTAAACTGAAAATGTCTTATCTATTTTACAAATTTTGTGTTCAATAGATGCATTTACTTAAATTAGTCACCAAAACGGCCATTTTGTAATGTAGGTATCGACCATTACACCAAAACAAAGACCTGAAAGGACGTACAAAGCTAGATCAAGATTAATTTCGACGAGTCTCATAAAAACACCAATTATCGATGAAAACCTCAAGGACTACCATGAGCACAAATTGTTGGAAGGTCAAGATCCCTTCGATTTGAAATATCAATTATATGCGGTAGTGGTAAGTGTTTTTTTACACGTAAGGAAACCTGAATTCTTACGAAATAAAATTTGTTTCCAGAGTCATTCCGGGTTACTCAACGGTGGCCATTACATTTCCTACGCCTGCAATCCCAATGGCAACTGGTATTGTTACAACGACAGTTCCTGTCGAGAAGTCATGGCCGAACAGGACGTTTCTAGGTCCAGCCTGTCATTGAGTAGCAAAGGGTCATCTTCCGGCTGTACGCCACTGGGTAGGCGGAAAAATCCACCTGGTAGTCAACAGCAAAGGAAAGGTAAGTGTTTAGCAAGTGTTACCTTTTGGCGGTCTGTAAATTGTGATAATAAGAAGTTTTCATGAAATAATATTTGCTGCTGATATTTCACAATGATTTTCTATTGAGAGTACCACATGGTTACTCCTCTCTATAGTTGATAATTGAGGTTTAGAAAAAATTATTGTACCACCATGTTCACTTGTCTCAGTTAAAGACATGTTGGAACACTCTAGTGTTCAACTGAGGAGAAATCCCAAACTTTCACGATTTTAGTTGCTAGTTCAAGGAACTAGTTGAGATTTGAAATTCTTCTGATTACATGCAAATACAATATTTTCTATTCTTTTGTTAAAGTCAGATACTGAACAGTTTATTTGTTGAATAGTTTATCAGTTAAATCTAATTTAAAATGCTCGCTGGCTGAAGTGTCTTTAATTATTTTCTTTACCAAAACTCAGGTTGAAATTAATTTAAACCATAAGGAAATCATCGATATGAATTATATAAGACGAAAATAATCAAGTTTAGGTATAGATGAATATTTTTAAAAATCTTAAACGTTTTGCTTTAATCTTTAATATTTAGTTACTTAAATGCTGGACAGTCCATTTGCTGAATACTTTATCAATTAAATCTGGTATAAAATGCTCGCCGATTGGACTGATAGTGGCAATTTTTTTATTTTCTATTCCTTTGTTGAAGCCAAATGCTGAACAGTTTCTTTGTTGAATAACTTATCAGTTAAATCTAATTTAAAATGCTCGCTGGTTGAAGTGTCTTTAATTATTTTTGCGAATAATCTTTTGCTTTTACATCTCGAATGAAGGCTATTTTCTTTACCAAAATTCAGATTGAAATTAATTGAAACGATAAGAAAATCATCGATTTGCATTATATAAGACCAAAGAGCTCGGTTTTAGGTTAGATGAATATTTTTAAACGTTTTGCTTTAATTTTTAATATTCAGTTACTTAAATGCTGGACATTCCATTTGTTGAATACTTTATCAATTAAATCTGGTATAAAATACTCGCTAATTGAACTGATAGTGGCAATTTTTTTATTTTCTATTCTTTTGTTGAAACCAAATGCTGAACAGTTTATTTATTGAATAATTTATTAGTTAAATCTAATTTAAAATGCTCGCTGGTTGAAGTGTCTTTAATTATTTTTGGGAATAATCTTTTGCTTTTACATCTCGAATGAAGGCTATTTTCTTTACCAAAACTCAGGTTGAAATTAATTTAAACGATAAGAAAATCATCGATATGCATTATATAAGACGGAAAAGGTCGGTTTTAGGTATAGATCAATATTTTTAAACGTGTTGCTTTAATTTGTAATATTTAGTTACTTAAATGCTGGACATTACATTTGTTGAGTACTTTATCAATTAAATCTGATATAAAATGCTCGCCAATTGAACTGGTAGTGGCAATTTTTTTATTTTCTATTCTTTTGTTGAGGCCCAATACTGAGCAGTTTATTTGTTGAATAATTTATTAGTTAAATCTAATTTAAAATGCTCCCTTGTTGAAGTGTCTTTAATTATTTTTGGGAATAATCTTTTGCTTTTACATCTCGAATGAATGCTATTTTCTTTACCAAAACTCAGGTTGAAATTAATTTAAACGATAAGAAAATCATCGATATGCATTATATAAGACGGAAAAGATCGGTTGTGGGTATAGATGAATATTTTTAAAAAATCTCTAACGTTTTGCTTTAAATGCTGGAGAGTCCATGTGCTGAATACTTTATCAATTAAATCTGGTATAAAATGCTCGCCGATTGAACTAGTAGTGCCAAATTTTTTTATTTTCTGTTCTTTTGTTGAAGCCAAATATTGAAGAGTTTATTTGTGGAATAATTTATTTTTTAGGAATTTCAAAATGTGCTGTCGATAAAGTAGGCGGATAAGTTGTGCAAATCAGTTTTAAGCGAGTTACTTTATGAGCATCATATCAATCAATTTTTATTTAGACATATTGTCATCATCATCATCATCATCATCAATCAGCCTCTTTACATCCATTGTTAGACATAGGCCTCCCCCATTGGTTTCCAATCCCTTCTATTTTGAGCCGGCTGGATCCAATTGCTACAAGTTCTCTTTATGTCGTCGGCCCATCGTGTCGGTGGTCTACCTCTGCTGCGTTTGTCTGTACGAGGTTTCCATTCGAGTAGTCTTTTAGTCCATCTATCATTCTGCATTCGAGCCACATGACCAGCCCAGTGCCACTTCAGTTTAGTCATGGATATGATATCATCATTAACGCCAGTTCTTCTGCGTAGATCCTCATTTCGTATGTGATCTCTCAGGGTCACACCAAGCAGCAGTCTCTCCATCTTTCTCTGCGTTACTTTGAGCTTCTTAGCTGTTGTGGTTGTTAACGTTGAAGTTTCGGAGTCATACGTCATAACGGGTAGCACGCATTGGTTAAAAGCTTTTCTTTTTAAAGTGATTGAAATGTCGCTCGATTCTTCTTTCCAGTTCACGCGTTTGGTTATCTCTGCAAATGCCTATTTCATGGCCGAAGTATATATAACTATCCACCAGCTCAGTTTCGTTCGTACCAATGTTTATATTACCACTGGGAACAAGGTTTGTCATAAATTTGGTTTTTAACATGTTGATATTCAGGCCAACTCTCGCGTACACCTCCTGTAGATCAAACTTATGTCTCCGAGGCTATCCGGAATCAATACTATATCATCCGCAAAGCGTAGATTAGTTAAGTTTTTTCCATCGATGTTTAAGCCTCTTTAGTCCTAATCGAGTTTCTTGAATGCGCTTTCCATAACTGTGATGAACAACTTGGGGGACAACGTATCGCCTTGCCTTATACCTCGGCCAATGGGCATGCGGTTGGTATTTTCATGTAGCTTTACCATCATTGTTTTTGTAGATGTTATGGATAAGTTTAGTGTATCGGTAATCAATTCTGCATTCCTTGTGTGCCTCCAAAACCGCATCAAATCAACGGTGTCGAAAGCCTTGTGAAAGTCGACAAAAGCCAGGGCCAGAGGCCTATTATATTCGATTGTTTTCTCAACCAATGTTTTAATGCTCTGTAAATGGTCATTAGTGCCAAAGCCGCCACGGAAGCCCACCTGTTCTACAGGTGGAAAAAAGTCGAGCTTGTTGTTTAGTCCTGTGGTTATAATTCTGGTGAACAGTTTGTAGAAGTGACTCAGAAAGCTTATTGGTCTGTAGTTTTCCAATTCCGCAATATCTCCTTTTTTTATGTAATAGGATCACGATGCCATTTTTCTGGAATTGTGCTATTAAAGAGACAGAGATTGAAGAGAGCTTTTAGTTTTTGGAGTAAGCTTTGACCGTCTATTTTGACTGCGTCAGAGAGTACATTATCTTCACCTGGTGCTTTGTTGTTTTTGGTTTTTTTCAGAGTTAGTTTTATTTCCTCTGTTGTAATATCCGCTAATTCCTCTGAACCCTGATTGACAATGCCTCTTTCAGATGTCAGAAGTTCTGGCGCATAGTCCATCATTCCTTCACCATGGTGACGACTTTTATATAGTTGTTGGTAAAATTCCTCCACAATGTTCAGTATTTCTTTTATGTTTGTCGTAATTTTTCCTTCTCTATCCCTCATTTTGCATATTTCTCTTTTTCCGCTTGTAAGTTTCCTGCGAAGTACTTTCATACTTTTATTATTCTCTATAGTGTGCTCGATATCTTTTCTCTCATATCCTCTGACATCCCTCCTTAGATATTTGTTTATTCATTTCTCTCAGCTCTTCACCCGTGGTTACCGCTTCACTTCTTCGCCTCCTTCTCTCTTGCATCAGTTGTCTTGTCTTGTCGGTGATTCTTGCTTCCTTTCTTGATCTTGGGCAGTATTTTCTTTGATCCACTGTTAAGGCCACAACTATAGCATCGTTTAAAATTTGCCTGCGCATCCGGAGCTTCTAGCAGATCCTTGATGCATCGCTGGAATTCAGATATGTCTGGTGGGGGTTGCCACAGTTGGCTGCTTGATTTATTGGCTATTTTATGGCCTTCTCTTTTTATGTTAAGTGAAATTTTGGCTCTTACTATCCGATGATCACTCTCAGTTGAGAATTTATTTAACACTGATACATCTTTGACGATCTGTCTTTTATCAGTTATTATGTAGTCAATTTCATTTCTTATCCGGCCATTCGGGCTCTCCCAAGTCCACCTTCCACTAAGTTTTTAAAAGCTATTCATAAGGAATAAGTTGTTTTGTAACAGGAATCCCAGCATCGTCTTGCCGCGATCATTTCTGCCCTCCGAACCGAAGCATACCAAGCGGAGTTTCCGATTCATCAGATTTCAACCCTATTTTAGCATTAAAATCGCCGGACAGAAGTGTAAAGTGGGTCCTGTGATCTCCCCAAGCTCGGCTTATGTCCTCATAAAAGAGATCAACTTCTTCATATGTATGATCAGCGGTTGGTGCGTAAACTTGTATAATCTTGACACAGTATCTCGCATGCAGTCTGAGTGTTACGTAACTGATCCTGGATGAGATATTTTTTAAACGATTCGATACTTGTGTTGTGACGACATATTGTACATCTTGTAAATTGGATCCATCCCATCTCTGACAAGACAGGTAACGAAGGTTATTAAATCAGTTAGATAATCGAAAGTTCAGTTTGAGTACAACGTATTCACAGAGACTGTACATTTTTACAAGCTGGTAGGTAACGTTTCGTAATTTAATTAGGTAGTACCGGCTCATCCGACTCGGAACGGACGGCTCCTCTAGCTACGGTAGACACTTCCATTGGATCGTCGACAAGTGCCTTAGACAGTGGCAACGCGTCTGACACTGGAGAACGGACATCGGTGAGCGGCGGGAACAAAGCAACAAATTCGCCATGTCCCAGTCGGATGTCAACCAGTGGGAGTACGAGTAGCGTGAATAGCACAAGTAATGGTTTCAGGTGGGTAACATATATTTTTATCAATCAAACTATTTGGACTTCTCAAGCTTATTTAGTAGAGCTGATATATGACCATCAGCATCAAGAATCATCTCTACTGATCTAAGCCTAAGCAAATACATATATGTCAGTGGCGCTATTGTAAAAGCCTTAACGTTTGCTAGGATGCTTAAAGTTCCTTTATCCATACTAATCTATAGTCTCAATACTTTCAATGTGAATTTCAGATGTCCTTACAACAACGCTAAAATTCCCCGTATAGACACCAGCTCCGCCTACATCTTGTTCTACGAGCGCTCCGGTTTGGACTACAAGCCTTACCTGCCGAAAGTAGCGCCTTCCGGCGAGAACGGACAGTCGACGAGGGACGACCTGGACGAGAACGAGGGTGAGCTACGTAAGCAGAATTGTTCAATACAGTAATGTGTTTTATTTGTGGTTAGTTTGTTTTTAACCGTAGGTTTCAGGTGTTGTTGTGAGCGTTTTTGCGTGTGTATGTATGTCAGTCACTCGTGCAATTCGGTGTTAATGAATGAAGCGACGTAAATTTCCGAACTTGTCCTTGTTGGGTAGGAAATGAAACTGAGGCGTAATGTAATGCGTCACGCTCCTATGTTCACGTTAATATTTTTTTTCCTCGAAAACGGCTGCAGAGGAGCACTCATGACTGAGGAACAGTCTCTCACCAAAAAACTGGGAATTCCGTCCGGCCCATATGTTGATTTATTTTTCAGCATTTTGCAAGCCGACGTTACGTCCTCAGAATGTCAATGAGCTCATTTAAAGTTTACGTTTGAGCCCACAAATCGACGTGCTCGGGTCGCCCATCGACACATCCAAAAAAATCAGCAAAGGCAGATACGATATTATGAGGCCCATGCACGGGCTTATTTGCGTAGTTCATATAGTGGCTGGTATGCGAAACTGAGCCTTTTTACTTTGAACGGAAGACCAAAAATTGGAGGGGTTGTTGTTTATATTTCGCTCAGCATGAAGTCCTTATAGTCCCTCTGAGTTAGTGATTTAATTAGCCTACGCAAAGAACTATACTTTGCCTGGTTGAAGGCAGATTCGCGCGTCTGAAGTTGACGCAATTTTTCTTTCTTGAAGATGTGGTCAATCAATTCTCTTGAACACCAAGAGGGAAAACGCCTTCTTTTGGGTAGCTTATTATTAAGAATCTCATAGAAAGATTGACATGCGCTAACAACATCAGGAGATTCAAGAACGCGAGACCAGTCAGTGTGCAATGTCGATGCATCAGCTATATAATCAGCTTTACGAAAGTTGAAGCAGTTTGGTTGAGCGTTGTTCCCAGGAATGTTGACGGCATGAAGAAGTACCGCCTGAAAATCAAAAGACAGAGGAGGATGATGTGAATCCTGGTCGACCAGATCATGAGCTACATTAACCCAAAGTTGGCAAAAACAAGGTCAAGGAAACGATTGTTGTTCAAATTTGCCTTAAATAGTATTATACTGTTTAACGCAGAGGAACTTGCTGAGACTTAGTAAACCTTAGTGTCTGAGACCGAAAGGAACAGTGAATGAAAAGGAGGGATTGTTGAAATCGCCCAGAAAAATTAACTTTTTAGAAAGCATTATGTCTAGTGTGACGAGAAGAGGTAAAAAAAAGTTTCGGCGTGGGCATGGTGGCAGAGGGAGGAATGTATATAAGTAGAGTGCTATAGCCCGGACTGATTGATTCTCTTTGGGCCTATAGACGGGGTCGATTCTCTTTGGGGCTATAGACGAGTTCAATTCTCCCTGGTGACCTTGAGATAGCCCATTTGGCATTGGGTGTATTCTACCTTGGATGACTTTGACCTGAATGTCCTTGAGTTTTCGTTTTGTTGAAAATCGCGCATATGACCTTGGGATTGCTCCGAGCGTGTATGACCTCGAACACCCTTGGGATTGTTTTGTGGTCTTTTAGCTTGAGATAATTTGAATGCCCTTGACTTTTTTTTGGTTGAAGGTCGCGCATATGGCCTTGGGACTGCACAAAGTATACATGACCTTGAGATAATTTGAATGCCCTTGAGTTTTTTTGTTGAAGGTTGCGCAGGTATACATTACCTTGAGATAATTTGAATACCCTTGAGTTTTTGTTGACGGTTGTGCATATGGCCTTGGGATTGCTCTTAGTGTACAGGGTGTTCCAACGAGGACTGAACAGGCGCTTATTTTAGACCTTCCCCGTATTTTTGAAACAAACCAAAATATCCATTCGAGGTATTTTCTTCTGCTAAATTCATAAATTGAACCAAAAACAAAATACTTACGTCATGGATCAACTGTTTCTTAAATGGAACACCCTGTATATTACTACATTTTTGAACTCTCTAGAGAAATGTTAGCACTATAAATCCTATACCTATCTTTAGCTATTTACGAAATAATGACAGATGAAAGTCGGGTATTATGACACTTTGACAGGTTCTAAAATCAAAACCGCACGAGATCAAAGAAAATGGTTTGCACATTCCTTTCTTAGGTTTTCATAAGCTATCGAATAACAGTAACTTCGAATTTAACCCGCGGATAAAATTAACCGAAACTTTTAAATCTCCGGTTAAATTAAAAGTTACTGTCATTCTATAGGTTATGAAAATCTAAGATAGGAATGTGGGAACCGTTTTCTCTGATCTCATGCGGCTTAGATTTTAGAGCCCGTCAAAGTGTCAAAATGCCCAACTTTCAACTGAGAGTCTAAAAATGTAATAATATATAGGGTGTTCCATTGAAAAACAGTTCATCAATGGCGTAAGTCTTTTGTTTTTGGTTCAAGTTTTGAATTCTACAGAAACAAATACATCGAACGGCTATTATGGTTTGTTTTAAAAATACAGGGAAGGTCAAAAATAAGCCCTTGTTCAGTCCTCGTTGGAACACCCTGTACATAACCTTGAACTCTTTTGGGACTGTGCAGAGGGTTGTTGTTCATGATGTTTGAAAGTCAGTTAAGGACATGCAACATGACTGTGTGCCCTTGAGATAATTTCAAGCGACATCTGTAGATTTTAGTTTTAAGTTCTGACAGGCCCCCCCTTCCCCCACCCCCCCCCCGGCGTGTCAAGAAGGTTAAACTTAAACATCCCAAATTAAAAATACAGATTTTAGTTTTAACAATAAAAGAAATGAAGGCACTGACTTGATTTTTTAATAAAAAAATTAGAAAAGTACTTAACGTAGTTTTTAGAACGAACCAAACCCCGTGAAATATGGTAGTTTAATATATGACGAACTCCAATGGGACTTTATTCACATTAGCTTCCAAATAAGTGATTTTCTGTAACGCCCAACCTGAAATTAAACCAATATGTTTCCGAAGGTGATGTGCCGTCACACTAAAAGTTCCAAGGCCAGCTCAAAGTCAGTCAAGGTCAAATGAGCGATCTTCAATTATCCGCAAGGACACTCGAGGTCGATGTCGCTTGAAATTATCTCAAGGGCACACGAAGTCGAGTTGCATGTCCTTAACTGACTTTCAAACATCATGAATAATAATCCTCTGCAAACAGCCAAGGGCGTTCAAGATCATCTACAGGGTGTTCACCCATAATGCCCCCCCTTTAACTTTGTTAATTTTTAAGCTACAAAAAAAAAATAATAAACAAAATTGTAGGGTTTTTAATGTAGTTTTTGCACACGTAAAGGAAAAAACAAAAAAAAAGTATTGTACACAGGGTAGATAAAAAAGAAACATTTTTTTTTTAAATCTATCCCCCATTTTTTATTCGATTTTTCGATTCTACGTAAAATTCTAAGGATTTTTAATGTAACACACTATATGCCAATTCCTAATACTTTAGGAGTTATTGGCAGTTGAAGTCTGGCAACAGCCACCTAAGAATATAACTTTTTGTTTAGCTTTTGAAGTCATTGAGGTATAAATATTGAGTTTCCTCAATTCGACCTAGTGCTTTTGTATCTTCTGTTTTAAAAATTATTAAATAATTATTATTATAATTAAAAAATAGCAACTTAAATTGTCAATAACTTCCAAAGTATTAGGAATAGGCATATAGTGTGTTATATTAAAGATCCTTAGAATTTTACATATAATCGAAAAATCGAATAAAAAATGGGGGCTAGATTTTAAAAAATGTTACTTTTTTATCTACCCTGTATACTATACAATTTTTTTTTCTTTACGTGTGCAAAAAACTACATAAAAAACCCTACAATTAAAAAAAAAAAAATTTGTAGCCTAAAAATTAACAAAGTTAAAGGGGGGGGGGGGCATTATGGGTGAACGCCCTGTACACTTGGATCAAGGCCATATGCACAAACGTCAACAAAAAACTCAAGGGCATTCAATTTGTCTCAATGTCATTCAAGGTATGACACCACAAAACAATCCCGAGGGTGTTCAAGGTCATAAGGTCGTATGCGCGACCTTCAACAAAACAAAAATCAAGGGCATTCAAATTACTCAATGTTATTCAAGGTCAAAGACACTACAAAACAATCCCAAGGGTGTTCAAGGTCATACACGCTTGGAGCAATCCCAAGGACATATGCGCGACCAACGACAAAAAACTCAAGAACATTCAGGTTAAAGTCATTCAAGGTCGAATATACCCAAGACCGAGTGGGCTATCTCGAGGTTACAAGGGAGAATTGAACTCGTTTATAACCCCAAAGAGAATCTACCCCGTCTATAGGCCCAAAGAGAATCAGTCCGGGCTATAGCACTCTACTTATATAATAATTAAAATTAAAATGAGCTTACAACCTAAGAAGTCTATATTTGGCACGCTGTAACTGATACAGTGGAACTTCCCTAACTCGAATCTCCAAGGGACAGGAAATTAACTTCGAGTTAGAGAAAATTCGAGTTATAAAAAATACACTAAAATGAGGCTTTTTCAGGTTATTACAAAAAAGAAACATTATGTACAAGGCAAATACCTATACTACATTGTATGTATAAGAAAATCCAACTTATAAAACAAAATACATAGGTACAGGGTGTTTGATTATATTTACGTGGCTCCTGGAGCCTTAAATTCTTAAAATAGAAAAAACGGTTTTACACAAAAATTTTAGGTTTTTTTCCATATCATCTTTTGAAATTATCAGGAAAAAAAATATCGCATCAAAGAATTGAAAAATATAGGCAATTTCAACTTTTTTAATTGTAACACTCTGTATATTAGGCACTAAAATGAAAGATCTTTACTTTTTACTTCAAACTCAATATGTTGGTGATATTTGGGTGTGGGTGAGCCATTTTTGAGATATATTAGCCTAAATTATAAATAAATTACAAAAAAAAACGTAACAATGTAATAGTTTCCATGCCTTTCTTAACACCAGTATGAACTCTTTTTGCAATTTCTTGCCACTCCTCACTCCAAATCTGTTAAAAAATTCGACCTATTGCTTGGGTTAGTTTGGGTTAGAAATAGAAATATTCGAGTTATAGAAATTCGACTTACGGAGATAAAATTACATAGCGAGATTGTAGAAACCTAATTATATTTAAACAATATTCGACTTAGAGAATATTTCGAGTTAAAGAAGTTCGAGTTAGGGAAGTTTCACTGTATTTGAAAGATCCAGTAGTTCAGAACTAAGCCTATTATAAAGACCGAACATGACTTCTCCCCTGGATTCTCATCCTGAATGTTTCAGCTGAGCTGGAGATAGGTCAGCCTCGATGTATTGACGATAATCACGTGTATATTTTAAAAAAAGGGGTCACATTTGGTCGTTCCAGCGCTGAAAAAATAGCGAGGATCTAAAAAACAGTTCGATAGAGATTTTAGAGGAGAAAAACTCTCTAAATGCTTCTTTCTCTATTTGGAAAATGGAATTTTGAGGGAAAATGCAAAAACATAGATTTGTAGGTAAAAAGGCAAAAGTGTTCTTGAAAAATATTTTTTTATAAAAAAAATCGAGTTTTAACGTGACAGTCATCACATAATATTTTATTACTGGAAAACTGAACCATCTGGACCCACCAAACTTTCAAACATGAAAGAAAGGTGTTACGTGCACAATATACCAAATAATCATACCGATCCGCTTGAAAATGCGGAGTTGGTGATTTTTTAAGTGAAAACTATGCCGGTGAATACTTACACTTTTGTCACACGTGTGTTAAGGCTCAGAGGCAGATCGTTCGCCTAGCATGGCAGAGGTACCGAGCCTCAAAAAAATATTTATTTTAATTTTGTTTAGTTCTCAATAATTGTCTATTTTGGGGGGCGGTAGGTCTAGGAGCTTAATGCTGAAGTATGGCGTACCGCAAGGTTCGGTTTTTTGGGTCTATTCCCTTTCTAGTATATGTTATGATCTGCCTAGCTGTGATCCTGACTCTAGGTTCTGTCTGTATGCTGATGATACTACATCTCTGATTGCTAATTCAAGTGTATCTAGCCTTGCTCTCACAGAGGACGAGTTATGTGCTAATATCGATATCAAATCGACTGTGCTTAAATGAGGCCAAAACTTGACATAGAGACCTTAAATCGTGTCAACTAGACCTGGATGCAACAGTAAAATTTTCTTGCCATCACTCTGGATGGAGGATTGACTTGGGAATCTCACATTGAGGATTTGTCCTCCAAATTGTCACGATGCCTATTCCTTATCCGTAGTTTGTCTGGCTCAGTGGCGATCTGCATACTCAGGGCTCTTTACTTTGGGTACTTTCGCTCTATAATGACTTACACTCTGCGCATATGCCTATAATATTGGCGTTGCAACGCAAGTGTATGAGTGATAGCTCATTTGGGTTATAGGAGTGCTGTAGCCTACACTGCATATATTCTGGTATGCCAAGGAAAACCTTTCCAGGTTTATGGCTCATGCTGATACTCATCAACACTACACCAGAAATAACAATTCCTTGGTGACACCGTACCTGAGGCTTTCTAGGTCTCGAAGTGAGGTGTCCTACTATGGATTCAAATTCTTTAATGCCTTGCCTGTCTGCGTGAAGGATCTGCCGCTTAATTCATTTAAGCTCAGAGTCAAAGAATTTTTGATTAAAAATGCTTTCTTTTCATTCGAGGACTGTCTTCGGTCCAGTTTTGATCAACATCGTGATTTGTTTTTATGTTGAAGCTTTAGATGTATTGGCTGTATTGTTACTTTTTAATCTTTTTTTTATTATGTCTTTTTTTAAATTGTATTTAACTTTTTTGATCACATATTGAATTGACTTGTGTATGAGTATTGTACTTTTTAGCACCAATAAATAAATAAATAATATCACTGTTAAAGCTTTCACGTTTTTCGCGTGATATTAAGCACAGTCCGTACTCTTTCTTATTTATTTTCACTTTTTCCTTATATAAAACGGTATTTTGCAGAAACTTCGAGATCGTTGCCCGAGCGGTCACCAGTGCTGAAGTGGATTCGTGATAAATTTACTACATAACGCCTGATGATAACCCCAAAACTAAATTTTTCCCTTATAGACTGATGTTTAAGTTGATTTTTGAGCTGTTTTTATTGATCGTTGTTACTTTAAAACTACGTGTTATTTTTTTTAATAAGTAAGGTTGTGTGAGGCTTGAAAAGATGCATGTCTATTATTCGAAACATAATTTAATATAGGGTTTCTATCAATTGTAACTTTCAGAAATTCTTTTGGATCATAACGTATACATTTCGTTAGGAGACTTCCGAAGTCGATAAAACTTTTAGATAAATTCCCAAATGAAATGCAGCACTCTTGATGCCCTGTATCAGTGACTTCAAACTTATTCACTCTGCTTCATCCCCTACAATTGCTAATCTATAATCGATTAAAATGGTTACGACTTTTAAGTTAATTATGCAGTACATGTAGCTAGAAAACGTTTTGGTATTGAAAATTACCATAATTTTAGCAATGTGTTGAATCCACAATCAATACACATATATTTATCATCTTTTCAAGTCTTTTTTGCCTTTATCTTTACTTTGCTGAAAAACATGCAAAGCATTAATCTCAAAATGATAAAATTCATAATGTAATCTACTTTGATCTGTATGTTAGGAAACTAAGGAAATTATTTTATGAAATTATATGGAATATTTGGATGTGTGGTGGAAAAGGTTTCAAGTGTATTCTTTTAGGAAGGTTTTAGCGATTTCATAATATAATGTCTAAATCAATATCAAGTCCATGAAGTCATTCGAAAGCAAATAATTATTATATTTGGAAGTAGATTCACGAATATTGACATTTTTTAACTGCAAGCAATTTAAGAAATCATATCTTTACACATACTTTCAACAATAAATATCAAATATCATGATCTTAGTATTCCTCGCCAGTTATATTTGGTAAATGTGAGAAAAACTGTGATAGTGAGGTATTTATTGGATTTTTTACTAAATTAGTAATTCTGTTTAAAAAATTTTTGAAAAATAATCAACTACAAATTTATTGATTGTAGTTTTTGTTTGTCTAGTTAGAGACATTTTTTTTGAAATATTTACTTCATGCGATTTGTGTTTAGTTCAGCTTTGATCAACCAGCAGAAAGTAGGCGCAACAGGTGGGAAAAAATCAAGAAGATAGAGGCATTTTTATACTTTTATTTCATATGTGAAAGCATTGCTGGTACATACATCTCACCAACAAAAACAAACTTTATTTTCTTCAGACACGTACTTTCTGCTGCGCCCTATATAAAAGGAATAATATGGAACGATATAGAAGTACCAACATTTCCATTTCGAACCGTTCAAACTTTAATGCTCTTCTCCTAATTATAATTTAGCTCCTAAACATTTCGTTGAAACTTCAAAGTTTACTTGTTATATGTCTCATATAATTTTTGTTGATTTGAAATATTATTGTTATACATTTTTTATTCCTATTATGTGCCGAGATGATAGTTTTTAATGTTTTCTAGCAACTAGTTATTTATTCGGTTACGTTAGTATTATTTAGTGTTTTTAGAGGACAGCAATGATCTATGGTGTTTGCGCGCTTAGTTAATGGTTTTTTTTACATTAGCGTGCAGTTTTTATGAATATAGAATGGATTAAGTTAAAAAAAAACTTGCGGTAATTTTGAGCCAGGCTGAATACGATTGACAACTTCCATTGAGAATATAGGATATGAAGTTATTATTAGCAATTTTTTTTTACCTATTTTGGTATGGTATGGAATATTTCCTAATAAATCACGTTGGAACCCTTTATACTTAATAAGGAAAACGTGACCATTGTACAGCTTTTCCATATTACAAACACCAGAATATACTGCTTGCCAATTGAAGAGAGGAGATCCATTTTTTAATACCGTTCATCGCTTTCATTATTTGGACAGTTTTCAATAAGTGCGGGATCATAATATGTATTTATATCTTTGTGACGGTGCTCACAATCGTCCATTTCTTAAAATAAAGACGGAAACGTAAATCAATATTTGGCTACAGACACGTGTTGATTTCGAGGTTCTAAACATTGCAATATATACGAATTTGTATCGAAATATGCGGACCACGCAGTCTTGAAAATACGCAACATTTACTTCGATTTCAAGACACTCGACCTTAATTAATTTTGTAAAAATAAAACACAAAGAATACGACAATGAACACTGTACTTTGCAGGGTGTTCAAATATTACTCGTTCTGGAAACAAACCCAGCATACCTAAAATCCAAATAGACACACACAAATGGTTAATTTAATCTTCTTATACTAGCATCTGGAATCGATCCCTTGACTTATCGAAAACTTTCTAAAATCCCTCTCGTTTCAGTTGGCCTTCAGTTTATTTATTTTTTTTTTATAAAGACAATCCGTTCACAAATCTATTTTAAAATTATATATATTATGTGTTTTTAAGCAATATTTTAAACACTTGCAGGCTTGTAAAATATTCAGAAGAGGTATTTTTTAATGATTTTAGATTAGGTAAACCAAAGATATTGTATGATTATGTTTTAATATTGCGCAATCGAGCAACAAAATATGTTTACGTATGCTAGATCTTTTGTCGAAATATTCTAGGACAGATTAAAAAACATGCAAACTAGTCTGATATTTCAATAATTTGTAAGATATTTTATTTTCACATGCTGGGTGTAAAGTACATATTCCATTAAGCGTAATAATGTTAACGTAATATTATTATTGGTGCCATTATATTATAAATAAAGCTTGTATATTGTTATTTGTTGTATT